>VDFB02110195.1:161786-284590 GCA_007258455.2 Sequoia sempervirens
CCTAATATTTGTACTAGTTTGAAGGTACAAATGTTTAAACCAACACCACCATCTATTAGAACCTGTTTAATTATATGCTTATAGATAAATATTTCTAAATGAAGGGAATCATTATGACTGGTGGAATGTGATGTCATATTTTTTAGAGAATGTGAGATGATGGGTAGAGGTGAGATGCTTGAACATGGCTTGAAATTGGTCCACATTCAAATATGTAGGTACTAAAGACTCCCTAAGAGCTTTATCTAAGATGTTTTTATGGATCAGCGTTATGTAAAAAAAATCTATAATTATGCTTGTGTTTTACCCAATTGATCCATAAGATTATATTGTGATGTAGTAGGTGTTCTATATTTGGCTCCTTGTAGAGTAATTTTACCTCTATGGGTAGTAAGGACACATTTTGAATTTTTTTTCTTTATAGTAATGGTGGATAGATGGTTGCCATCTTCTTGAATATGGTTCACTATATGGCCATAATTGATGGTTGTATAACTAGAATTATTATTATAGGTTCTACCTTGGTTAGTGGCATTTCCTTTCCGATGGTTGTGTAGAGGATCCTTGAATATCACATGGTCATTATTCGAGGAATTGATTTGGTTCTCCACACTAATGTCTCCTTTGTCAATTAATTCTTGAATAAGGGCTTTTAGTTTAAAATAATTAGGAGTAGCGTGTTCTTTCACTCTATGGTAATCACAAAAATTGGTGTCCTTACACCATGTGGGTTTTACTTGAGGTTTGTATTGCCTGATTTCTAGGAGAGTGACTAAGTTTTCTTGGATTAATTTTCAAAGTACAAACTCGATGGGATATCCTAGAGGAGTATACTTTCACCATGGGGTGATATTTTATCTCGGAGGCACTCTTTATGTGTTTTCCTAGATATTTGTTGAGGTCTAAACATTGTTTGGCACTTGTATTCATAAGGTGGGTTGAGCATGTTGAGCCATCTTAGTGTCAATCACATCATCATTAACAATATTTTTATTTTTGTTCCAATAATTGGATTTTTCATTTGAAGAATTCAAATAGTCTTTGTTATCTTTAAAAGAATTGACAAGTCCCTTGGCAATAAGGGCTTTCTCAATAGTAAGTTCATTTTTGATAACTTTTTCAAAAGAATTTGAGCATAGCATTTTCAGATGGAACTCTATTTCAATATTCATGTTTTGAATGAACATTTCAACTAATTATTTCTTAGGGATGTGAAACCGACATATACTAGCTAGGTCTTTTCATATTTATATGAAGGAGGAAAAATTTTCTTCAACATTCTATTCCATAGTGCACAAGTTAGTCATTAAAAATGTATGCTCTATATTACAGAAGAAATGTGAGATAAATTTCTCAACTAGTTCACTAAAGGTCCTAATGCCAACTTGGAATCGAGAAAACCACTCCATGGCATACCCTCTTGACCTTCTTAGGAAGAGGCTCATGAGATAAGTATCATTATGCCTAAACTCTAAGCAATCTATGTAAAATTCTCTAAAATGATCATGAGGGTCTCCCTTTGGTGCAGGAGCACCAAACCTTTCAATGAATTTTCTCTAGTTACATGAAAATTTGATTCTTGGTGTTTGAGTCTAAGTGGTTTGCGGTTTTTGATTCCAATAAGGTCTAATGAGACCATTTTGATGTAATTGGAAAACTTCGGTGTCTTTTGGATCTATATTATAAATGATGCAAATCATGTCAAGAAGCTGTCAATATTGACAAAAGTAGTCAAAGTAGGTAAAATGTCATATTTTCAATGTGAGGTCATGTTTTTGGGTTCAATAAGGTCTAAATGGACCATTTGTAGTGTTCTAGGAGATTAGAGAGTCAAAAGTGAAAATATTGCAAATATGTAAAAAAAAAAGTTGTCAACAATAAGTTTGCAAAAATGCAAAATGTGTAAGGTCTTCAAAGCCAACGGTCATAAGTTTCAAATTTTCGTTTTGTACAGTTGTGGTAGTTAGATTTGGAGGGAAAAATGTTTAAAAATGTGATACAACACATTGTAATGGCTTCTTGAAGATTTTTGAAAGGAGAAATAAAGTAATCTTTGCAGTTTTATGTATTTTTTATATTTCTTCACTGTTTGCAGCCTATGTACGGCCTATACAAGTCAAAATTGGTGAAAATTATTGTTGTAACTATTTGAGGTTACAGTTAGCTTTTTTTTTATTCCATTTTGAATAACTTTGACTAATTCTAAAGCCTCTTTGAAGCATATCTATGTAAACAGGCCTAAACACCTTGTTTTAAGGGTTTTAGGGAAATAATGACTTTTTAAGCCATTCCACCCACTGTTATTGACTATATCTCAATGGAATAGAATATTTGGGGCTGGTTTAGATGTGTGTATGGTTTTAAGGTGATGGAAATAATATTGAAGGCCTTTTGTATTACTGCCCTGTGTGGTTTTGTGTCAATTTTGCTTGAAAAATGAGGTTTTACACTAGGGTTTGATGAAGTATGACTAATAGAGGTTGGTTGAATGATTTTTAAGCTTGTGTAGACCCACTCAAGGGTTTTTGAAGTGGTGGAAAGGTTGGAGAAGGCCTGGAAATTATTGTTTCAATAAACCCCCATTGAATTGGCTAGAAGTAAGGGTTTCTTGGTAGAGTGCCTTGGAGAACTTGTATGAGAAAATAAATTGTGAAAAAGGGTGTTTTAATATCTGTTTAGTGCTTCCCTACAGATTTTTTTGGTAGGAAGTGAGTAAAAAGTGGTGACCCTTTGTAAAATTGGCCTAATTCAAGGCTTAGGTCAACGTAGAAGACAAGGTTTGAAGTTGTTGTCTCAAAAGAGTGGCATGAGATTCTGAGATATGTTTTAGGATGCATTAATGGGTGTTTGAAACCATAAGGATTTGGTTGGTTGAGTCAGTTTAGAGTGATTTTGGTTCAATTTTTTAGGTCTGCAAACCTACTAGCAAGGAAGAGTGCTTGTGTGGAGAATAGCCTTTGTGAGGGTTTGGAGTTTCAAAACCTTGTTGAATTTAATTGGTTTAGGGTTGATTGGTTTAGAATCCTCTTTGATTGCTACTAGATGGTATCAGAGCAAAGGGAGTAGGTCTCTTGATGGGGAAGCATAAAGTTTTGTGTGCAAGGAAAATGTGTAATTGGAGGAATCAAAATGCCTCTTAAAGGAGCATTGTTGTTAGAAAGATTGATCACCAAGATAGAGAATTAGAAGCCTTGAAGAAGGAGGTTGTTGCATTAAATTCTAAAGTTGGGGTTGATATGGATGAGAGTGATTCTAAAGAGGAAGAAACCTCTAGTGAAGAGGAAGAATTGGATCCAAAGGATGTGAGGATGTTGAAGCTTTTGAAGGTTGTGAAAGGTGATGGACATGGAAAAGTGGACTTGCCTATGTATGGGGGTAAACTAGATGGTGAAGAGCTCTTGTACTGGATAGGGGCCATGGATAATTATTTTGAAATTGAGGAGGTAGATGAAGAACACAAGGTGAAGAAGGAAAAAAACAAGTTAAAATGACATGCTTTGTTGTGGTGGAACTTTATGCAAGAAGAAAGACAGAAAAAGGGGAAGACCGAGATCACTTCTTGGGAGAGAATGAAGGAAAAAATCAAAGGTAAGTTCCTTCCTAATGATTACAAAGTTCAATTGCTTAAAAGACTTCAAAATCTTAGGCAAAGGGACATAGATGTGAAATCATACACTGAGGAGTTCTATAGGTTAAGCATAAGAACAAAACATGAGGAAGATGAGGAAGAAAGAGTGGCAAGGTATCTTAATGGTCTAAGGTATAATATACAAGATGAAATAAGTTTGATGACACCAAAAATAGTAGAAGAATGTTTTCAAATGGCTATAAGGGCGTAGGAAAAAGTGAAAAGAAGACAAGAGAAGGTAACAAGAGGAAGAGGTAGTACTTCTAGGGGCAGGCGTACTTTTTCTACACCAAAATAGTCCAAAGAAGAACAAGAAGATGTTGGTAAAGGAAAAAACAAGTGGTTGAATCTAGAGGTGGATGGAGAGATGGAAGAACAAGTTTTAGGGGCAGAAATACTATTCGAGGAAGTGGTTCAAATGTGTTTTCAGGAATATGTTATAACTGTGGTGAGTTTGTTCATCCATCCTTCAAGCGTCCTGACAAGTTTGGTGTTGCTTCAAGTGGGAGTGAAAGAAGGGGTGAAAAGAGGCTTCAAATTGTGCAAGAAAATGAAGAGGAAAGTGCCAATTCATCAAGTCATAATTGTGTTCCTAAATTTGGTGAAGCTTTGATGCTACAAAGACAAATTTTGAAGGCCTCCAAGGAGAAAGAACCACTACAAAGAAGTCTTTTCAAGACCACCTACAAGAGCAATGGTAAAGTATGCAAGTTAGTAATAGATTCGGGCTTCACTAATAATACAATGTCAAGGGAAATGGTATATACGTTGAATTTGGTAAAAGTTCCTCATGAAACACCCTATAAGGTGTCATGGTTAAATGATGGTCAATCACTTCTAGTCAATGAGCAAGCCTTAGTTGAATTTTAGATTGGAGGGTACAAGGATAGGGTACTTTGTGATGTTCTACCAATGCAATGTTGTCATTTGTTGCTTGGAAGGTCATGGAAATTTGAAAAACATTTTGTGTATGATGGAAGGGCTAACACATATTAGATTAAACATGAAGGGAACTCACTTACCTTTCTTCCATTACAAGAAGAGGTTAAGGAGCATATCAAGATAGCCAAGGTGATCATGATGGACCTAGAAAAGAGTTTGTGAAGGTTGAAAAGGACAAAAGTATGGAGTATACAGTTATGGCACAAGTTGCAGATGTTAGGCCAAAGGTATTGAAGGTTGATGCACAGTTGGGAAGGAAAAACAATGAGAAAAAGAAGATGGAGATTGACCTAGAGAAGGTTAATGGTGAATTGTTGATGATAAAGAAAGAAGAGTTTAGGAAAGTTGATGAAATCTTGGTTGGGATAGCAGTATGTCCTATAACAGTTGTAGAATTTAAGGTGCAGTCAAGTCTTGGTAAAGAAAAGACTCCAAGGATTGATAATACAATGATGTATAGGTGTGAAAGTGAAAGGGCTTTGAGGACAGTGAGTTTGGTGCCTAAATTCAAGACAAAGGAAAGATTGGAATAAGTAGAAGGGAAAGGACAAAGTCATGAAGGTAGGAATGCTATATGGACAAGGAAAATGGTAGTTGGAGTTGGTTCTATATCAATCATAGATGGAAAAGAGGCAAGAGGATGTGCAACAAAGGAAGAGAAGCCATATCAAATTAACCATGAATTCAAGAATGATAAGCATAAAGCATATTTTCAAAATTTACCAATCAAGGTGTCTTTTTCAGGTCAAGGGAATGAAGTTTTCAAAGGAGGAATAGTGGAAGATCAGTTTCCAAGAGGCTTGGAAACCTTTTTTGGCAGTGTGTATGGTGGAGAAGCACCAAACCTTTCAATGAATTTTCTCTAGTTTTTACATGAAAATTTGAGTCCTACTATTTGAGTCTAAGTGGTTTGGGTGTTTTGAGTCCAAATAAGGTCTAATGAGACCATTTTGATGTAATTGGCAAACTTTGATGTCTTTTGGGTCTATATTGTAAATGATGCAAATCATGTCAAGAAGTTGTCAATATTGACAAAAGTGGTCAAGGTAGGTAAAATTGCATCTTTTCAGTGTGAGATAATGTTTTTGGGTTCAATAAGGTCTAAATGGACCATTTTTAGTGTTCTAGGAGATTAAAGAGTCAAAAGTGCAAATATTGCAAATATGCAAAAAAAAAAGTTGTCAACAATAAGTTGCAAAAAAGAAAAATGTGTAAGGTCTTCAAAGCCAATAGTCATAAGTTTCAAAAGTTGGTTTTGTATAGTTTTAGTAGTTATATTTCTAGGGAAAAATATTTAAAAAGTTGAGACAACACATTGTAATGGCTTCTTGAATATTTTTGGAAGGAGAAATAAAGCAATCTTTTTAGTTTTCTGTATTTTTTGTATTTCTTCATTGTTTGCAGCCTGTGTACAACCTATATAGGTCAAACTTGGTGAAAATTCTTGTTTTAACTATTGGAGGGTGGAGTTATCCTTTTTTTAATTCCATTTTGAATAACTTTCACTAATTTTAAAGCATCTTTGAAGCATATCTCTGTAAACGGGCCTGAACACCTTGTTTTAAGGGTTTGAGGGAAATGACTTTTTAAGCCATTCCACCCACTGTCATTTATTGTATCTCAATGGAATGGCATATTTGGGGCTGGTTTAGATGTGTGTAGGTTTTTAAGGTGTTGGAAAGAAGATTAAAGACCTTTTGTATTACTGCCCTGTGTGGTTTTGTGTCAATTTTGCTTGAAAAATGAGGTTTTACATTGGGGTTTGATGAAGTATGACTAATAGAGTTTGGGTGAATGATTTTTAAGCTTTTTCAGACCCACTCAAGGGTGTTTGAAGTGGTGGTAGGGTTGGAGAAGGCCTGGAAATTGGTTTTTTCAATAAACCCCCATTGAATTGGCTAGAAGTAAGGATTTCTTTGTAGAGCACCTTGGAGAACTTGTATGAAAAAATAAATTGTGAAATAAGGTTTTTTGATATCTATCTAGTGCTTCCCCATAGATTTTTTTGGTAGGAAATGAGTAAAAAGTGGTGACCCTTTGTAAAATTGGCCTAATTCAAGGCCTAGGTCAACGTAGAAGACAAGGTTTGAAGTTGTTGTCTCAAAACAGTGGCATGAGATTTTGAGATATGTTTTAGGGCACACTAATGGGTGTATAAAACCATAATGATTTGGTTGGTTGAGTGGGTTTAGAGTGAGTTTAGTTCAAGTTTTTAGGTCTGCAGACCTACTAGCAAGGAAGAGTGCTTGTGTGGAGAATAGCCTTTGTGAGGGTTTGGAGTTTCAAAACCTAGTTGAATTTAATTGGTTTAGGGTTGATTGGATTAGAATCCTCTTTGATTGTTATCACCCTTTCCTTTGTACTTATCAAATTTGGGCATTTCAAAGTAATGTAGAAAGGGTGCCATGGGTATAGTCTTGTCAAATGGATAGGGACATATGTCTTATAATGTATAGCTATTTTTATTGGCCCGAAATGGATATTCGAAATTTGTTGTTGCAGATTGTGGATTTAGAGAGCTAAATCATTGGGATGTGTGATAGTGGGTATATTGATGCCATTGTAATTGGATGTAGGATGTGATGATGAGTGACCTTGGTTAAAATTTGATAATGAGGCATTTTGATGAATGTATGAATGGTTTGGGGGAATGCAATTATGAGTAGATGTGTTGTAATTAGAAAAACTATTTAATGAGGTGGATTGTGGTTTTTTGTTTATGATGTTCTAATTTGGGTACTATTGATGAATGTTGGGGTGTGGATGTATGTAGGTTGGTAGATTGGTAAATTGTTGTGCGGTCATGATATTTTGGATGAATTTGTGTTGATGTGTTTTTATTAGATGGACTTGTGTTGTGATTAGGATTTAAAGTGAGAGCATGTGGATGTTGTGTCATGGGGTTGTAGTTTTGATAGGTGATGTATTGATTGTTTGGTATATGAGTATGAATGCAAGTGTTTGAGAATTAGGGGATGTGTATGGGGGTTCTTGCATATTTATAATTTGATTGGAGATGTTGGAATTGTTAATTGGAATGGTACATGTTGATATAATGGATTGGTAATATCATTTTGACTTTGGATGTTGTTTGCATTAGTGTTCAAGTTAGGTGATGGTGCTTGGGAAAAGTGAGATGATATTAATGAATTTTTTTGATTGGTCATGGAAGTGGGTGCAATGGTATTATTGGATGTTGTGTTGTATACTGAGTTGGTTATTTGTATCGTGTAGGTGAGAGTCTGAGTGAATACGGGAGGTACTGATACTTGTGTAGAGCTAGTTGGGATAATTGTTTGTGGAATGGTAGTAGCAATTTGTTGAAATGAAGTTGGTTGAATGGTTAGATTATTATGTTATGATGTGGAAGGTGGTACAATGTTGTTCAAACTTGTTTCCCCCAAGGCCAAGGATGGAATATTATTAATGACATCTTGAATGAGTTTTGTGTCAAATGAAGAAGGTAGTTTAGCCCCTTGTTGGGCGAGTATTAAAAATACTACTCACAATTGGTTGCTAGAATTGAGTCTACCAGTTTCATAGTGTTAGGATCTTGATAGGGTTTAGCCAACTCCTCAGGTGATACAACTTTTCCTAATCCACCTATGTTGGGAATGTGTCTAGGACTTAGTGAGGGTGGTGTTTCAAATCCTCTTTCTACAAACATGTTTGTGAATTCTCCTAGTGTTTTGAAAGGAAAGGATCTAAGTTCGTGGGTACCATGTCTGACTCTTGTTGTTGTTGCATTTTTTCTTAGTTTGTGACCTTGTTCCTACTAGCATATAAAATATTTATGACCTTCTAGTTTGGATGGGTTGTTTAGGTGAATGAATTAGGCGGATACAACCAAGAAGTATAACTAGATCTTAGGATTTTGATAAATGTGTTAAATTTTGAACTAGAATCTTGAGTCTAAAATCAATATATTTGGGACTTGATGGTGGAATAGACTAACTTAGAAGATCCCAACCAAACTACCCATAGATAAGCTAACGTGATATACTATCTTGAGAAGGAAAAATTTCAAGGGAAAAATATCAAACTAGAAGCAGGGTGAATGTAAGATCTAGGTAAACTTAATAAATCATATTTGGATAGTAACTTTGGTGGTTATGACTATGTGATAGTTTTGACTTAAGCAACCAAAACCTATGTATGTGAAAAATGGGAAATGAAAGTGGTGGGTGATCAAATATTAGGTTTTTTTTGTGTATGCTAGTAGATATCAATTTTTTTGTAGGTCTATTTATAAGATAATAAGTTCTATTGATCATAAGAAGTATAACTAAGAAAAAAATTACGCCACAATACAAGACAATTGTGACAATCTGAGGCTCAAATGTGTTATTCTAAGACAAAAAGGATTTTAGAGAAAATTTAAATTTTTGAAGGTCTTAGGAAATTGTGCCACTTTGTGCAATGGATGTGCCAATCCAAGTCACAATTGCACCTATATAAGCCACAATTATGCTTATGATCTAGCCACAATTGTGACTTTTATTTGATAGACAATTACATAGAATGATAATTAGTTGCACAACATGATAGACAAGTGCAGGTTGGTGTGATTCAATTAAGGCATTCTAAGTGATTTTGGTCTAATTTGAGTGTTTTGAGAAAATTTGACAAGAAAAAAGCATCGCATACTAGACATGATAGTTTTTGACACTTTTCAAGGTGATAGGTTAAATGGTTTCATTGGTCTGAACAAGACACTCCAAGCACATTAACAACCTAGCTAGTAGTAAATATGTGTTGACTTAATGTAGGCACATCCACTAAAGTGCAATACCTTCAAATGAATGGGTCACTAGGGTATGTTAAGGTCATGTACCACCTTAACACCCCTAACATTAGAAGCATGAGGTCCTAACAAGGAATATATGTCACCTCAACAAGAGAAGAGTACATGGTGAGTAACTTTGGGCATGATACTACACCTTGCACCACACTAAGCCAATGGTTGAAGGTCTTAATGGCTCCTAAATAACAGAGTTCATAGTGAAATTAGTGAACAGTGAGCCAATTCAGGCATGCCCGAGATTGGAGGGATCTCCTCTGCTCTCTTCACCTGTGCATGTTTTGGTCAACCAAGGGTCACAAGGCTTGGCTTAAAGGACATTGTGCACACCTTGGGGTACAAATTTTTTTCTCCCCCCTTTTATACCCCACTTGAACACATAGTTGAGGTCATCCTTGGGATGATGAAATCCCCAAGAAAGCCTCCTGCTGAAAATAAAAAAGGGAAGGAATGTTGTTTCTATTTCTAATCCTCAATCTCACTCAAGGTACAAGGGGAGAGCATACATAGACAAATCCTTCAATAAAAGAATAAAAATTGTGAATCCTAAAGTATTTTCAATCCCCAAGTTTGCACTAGGCACGAGGGGAGAGCATATGTACTCTAGGCATTACCAAACACGAAAAACAACTCAATTACCTTGAGAAATTGAAATTTTATCTAATCTATAAAAATAAAACACAAGACCTTGCAACAAATTTATGTTGGTAGTTTAGATTTTTGGTCTTCTATCCAACAAATGCCACAAGTTGCTTAGGAAAATATTAGTAACCAAAAAACTTCATAGATAATTGTGCCAAAGTAAGTGAAAAATAACTAACAACATATTATACCTTGAGCAATGGCACCTACCTTTTTGACAAATGAGCCCAAACAAAACATATATGTGTCCAAACTAGCCACAAATACACCTAAAATAGCCACAATTGTGCCACTAAGGTTTACAAATGTGCCACTCTACATAGAAACAACATAAAGGAAAAAATAGAGGTATATCATAACCCTAAAGATCTAATTGTTAGCTTAGGAATGATTATTTATAGAAAATAGAGTCAAAATTAATAAAAAAACTAAAGATTATCAAATTCAAAAGATCAAACACAAAGATTTAAATCCCTGAAAAACCCAATGATCTCCCTATAAGGCAACTACATAGTTTTAGGAGGTAATTATGCCAATCCTAGAAGCAATTGTGTCAATATTGTGCCTATCTAAGCCATAGATGTGCCCATCTGCTCAACACATGCATCTATATCCTCAACAAATGCAACTTTTTGGCTTGTAGAAGTGTCATATTCTAAATAATTATGCTAATGTCTAAATAGGTGTGCCAATCTAGGTGCAGCTATGTTAATCTGACCTGTAATCCTACAAAATTTAAAAACTCACAAAAAGATGTTAAATTTCAAGGACTTAGGTGGTCCCACCAGACATGCCAAAATACATGACCTAGAAAATGATTAGGAAAAACAATAACAAGTAGAAAACAAACAAAATCTACAATCAAGTTCAACAAAAGATCATATCAATGAAGCATAAAAGAACCACATAAAACTGATACCATAAACTTACGTGAATCCTTTGCTTTGCTCCATTTTTCTCCTCTCTTCACCTTAGAGAATGGTGTTATGGTATTTTCTCTCAATTTTTTAGTAGCACAATAGCATAAAACACTAATAATATGAGTATAGTTTCTCTGCAACGATCTGGGAGGAGGAATATATGATAGGAAGGTTGAATTTATATTTGCTTGGTGACACCAATCAATGGTCAAGATTTGAGGAGAGATTGAAAATATCAATGACTCAGAATTGATGAGAGGAATTGAGGGGGATTTAATTGGTCTCTTGATTATAGCTAACTTATTGTATGGATTAGTTAAGAGGATTAATTGGAGTGATAATTGAGACTGACGATTAATGGACCAAATCGTTTGCTCAATGAACTGATTTGACTGATCAATGAACTCAAAGTGAGTGAGAGTGAAGTGGATTTAATTGAGAAGTAGATTGAGAGTAAGTCTAAGTCAACTGATGATGTGGAAATGCATGGGTATTTAATAATTAAATGAATTAACTATTAACTACATGTGCACATGGATAAATAGATAATTAATTGAATGAGAGAATAATTAAATAATTAAGAATAATTATTTAATTGGAAGAATAAATAATGAGAAAGTAATTAAAAAATAATGATTTATTTAATTAACTTGAGAAGAATAAGGATAGTTAGTAAGTTAATTAAATAAATAAAATTGTTTAATTGATTATAAAAGAATAAATAGTAATATGAATTAATTAAATAATCTAAAATTATTTAATTAATAGTGATAAAAATTTAGAAATAATTAAATAATTAAAAATTATTTAACTATAGAAGATGACATTAGATTAATTAAATAATAAAATTATTTAACTAAAATCGAAAGAATGATTAGTGTGATGAAATGGTAGGAAATGTTAGTCAATTTTAAGTGTCTATAGTTGCTAGTATGAGAACAACATAGGTGAGCTAAAGAGGGTGTAAGAAGAGCATTGCACCTAAGGTAAATAGTACAAATAAATATTATATTTGGACTACAAACTTATAGATTTTGCATATTGGGAAGTCTTTCTATCATGCAAGCCTCTCTCAAAATGAGGCCCTAAATAGGAAAGTATAGAGCTCCATTATGGATATGATAGATAATTATAAGTTTTTTCCTAGTGGAAAGTCTTCCTACCTCACAATCCAATCTCAAAATGAGGTCCTCAACACATATATGCATTAAAAAATATTTCTAGAAGTGTTGGGGTTGAAAAGGAAGCCAAAGGATGGAGTAGTCAAAGAGACAAGGATGTAAAATAATTAAAAAACATATTTTAAATAATTGAGAGAGAATGTGTATTTTCATAGAGGGACAATTTTAAAATCATCATGGTGTCTATGCAACTACGACCTGGTTACTATCTATTAGCTTTGTAAAGTATGAACATGTGAAATCTTGAAAGGAAAACAAAGGTTGATCTAGGAAATGATCAAGTATACATAAATATGAGATAACCAAAACTAGTGGACATCCAAGTGTCACAAATATTTATTATTTTTACATCATATTATTGCTTCAAGTGGTGTTTGTTATCATTATACTCAAAACATTGACCCATATATAATGATACAAAAACAATGCTTATATATTAAACCTAGCTAAATTCTAAGAATGATCCTATTCATATTTCTTCATTCTACTTCCAACATATTCAAAAATTTATAAATGTGAATTATAGTTTAAAAGTGAAGGTCAAATTAGTGGATAACTACCAAAATCATTTTTTATCTATTTATTTCTATATTTCTATAATATAATCTATTATAACTTTAAATTAAATTAATTGATTTGTATTTCTTGTTTGGCTAATAGTCCATTCTTAATGTGATGTTTTTGGTATGTTTTCATCCTTGATTACCATAAGTAGTGGGTCATCCCTTTTTTTGTTTCATCATCCATCAATTATTTTTTATTAATTTAGTCACTCAAATATTTATTTTGACTATTTCCACCGTAGATTACAAATATAAGTGGGCCAAAGGGAAGAGGAAATAATGGAGTTTGGCATGTTAACAATATTACAATTGTTTTCTTTTTCCCCTCTAACTGATATGACTACATTATAATTTTAATGTGAAAAATATTTATCTAGGTGGAGGTGCTATAATGGATAGTCAAATACTAGATCAAGAAGAAACAACATTGGGATTTTTCAATTCACAAGCTATTTTAAAATTAAATATTTTGTGTAATTAATTGTGAATCACAACTAGCATTAAGTGACTAGTAGATTAAAATAGTAGTGCATTTTACATTCCTATAACTTTTATTTTACAGTTGAAATGGTTTATGTTTATACTTTTTAAAATCTAGTAAATTTTGTACTTGTAAAAGAATATATATGTTGTTGGAAAACAAAATGCAAGTCTCTTTTAGTGAACATAATCAATAATGACATTATTTATATAATTGATGCTTATATAATATGCTAGTGAAATTAAATAGTTGATGGAAAATATTTAATTATATTGTTCAACAACATTCCTTTGAGCATTCTTTTAATTTGAATTATTTGTCCCATTCTAGATATTTTTAAGTGACATTTATGTATTCTTGTCAATGAAATCAAGGAATGACTTTAACTAGTGCTTTAACTAATGCTCTATAATGGACAACCAAGTCTTCAAAGAGTGAGTGAGTGACAATGAGTGGATGGATAAGTTTGCAAAGAGTTTATTTAATGGCATATAACATAATAAAATTTTGAACAAAAAAAATTCTTACAGTACTATTTCTATTTTACAAACATCCACTATGATAAAATATATATATATATGTAAAATTAATGTTTTACAAAACATTTCTATGTATTTTGTGTCATGTTTGTTTGTTTTACTTGAGTTTTTTGTATATATATATATATATATATATATATGTTTTACAAAACATTTCCATGTATTTTGTGCCATGTTTGTTTGTTTTACTTGAGTTTTTTTGTAAAATATGCTACTCTATTTAATTGTGCATTTTTTGTTATAGGTTTTATATGCCATTTATTGATTAGGGATGGATTGAGACAACACACCTTACAATTTTTGGCTCCTTCAAATAAAGACTCAAAGTCTTAAATGTGTATGGAAATTGTTAGCCCTTTTCTTTTGGTCTTATACACTAAGCATAACCTTAATAGACCAAAGGATAAGCAAGAATACATGATATATAGATTAATAACATTTAATCCATTTGTTATATTTTTAAGTATATGTAGTTATATTTAACATACATATAACACATTATTTGAATTATTGTTTGAATATACTTAATCCAACAAAAATTATATAGTGCCTTCATGACATATCTAACATCTAGTGAATATATATCTAACAAAAAGGGACCACCCAAATCAGTTATCAACACACAACTTACACTCAACCAATACATTGTTTTTGAATAACAATCTCATTATTATTATTCAATGTGTACTTATCCTTTCTCAAACTTAAACTCATCCTTCCTCATACTCACAATTTTATTTTTTATTATATCATTAAGTATATGGAATTAAATTTAACATACATATAGCACATTGTTTGAATTGTTGTTTGGATGTACTTAATGCAACAAAAGCTATATGGTGCCTTCATGACATATCTAACATCTAGTGAGTATATACCTAACAAAAAAGGACCACCCAAATCAATTATCAACACACAACTTACAATCAACCAATACATTTTTTGAATAACAATCTCATTATTATATCATCATCATTATTATTCAATGCGTACTTATCCTTTCTCAAACTTAAACTCATCCTTCCTCATACTCACAATTTTATTTTTTATTATATCATTAAGTATATGGAATTAAATTTAACATACATATAGCACATTATTTGAATTATTGTTTGGATGTACTTAATCCAACAAAAACTGTATGGTGCCTTCATGACATATCTAACATCTAGTGAGTATATACCTAACAAAAAAGGACCACCCAAATCAATTATCAACACAACTTGCAGTCACCCAATATATTTTTTCAATAACAATCTCATTATTATATTATCATTATTATTATTCAATGTGTGCTTATCCTTTCTCAAACCTAAACTCATCCTTCCTCATACTCAATTTATTTTTTTACTATATTATTATTATTATTATTATTATATTCCAAAACAAAATATCTATATCAGCATACACCATCTACATCATTTATCCCATCTTAATTTCTTCTAGAATAATCTTCTTAAAATAATTAGTGCTTGGCTAAAAAGACTATAAACATATGAACCATTTTTAAGTGATTTCATTTATTTGTTTACCATACTATACCCATTAAGCATATCTTTTTGTTTTGTATTATGTGGCAACACAAGGTCAAGTGAACGTGGCTCCAATTTTCTCACAAATTATTGTGTATGAGCAAACAACGAGTCATATATGGAAGCCATTAGAAGGATAGACAACTACCACTTTCTCGGTGGTGCACAACATGACGACAACAAACCATGTGATGGCCATTTGTTTGATTAGCTCGCAGTCAATGCAACATGCAAAACCACCTTTCTTCAAATCTATGAGTCTGAGAAGAAAACAAAATTGGAATAAATCCCTTCCAATAAAGGATATAGTTGAAGACAACTGAAAATGACCTGATGTAAGATTTGAACATCTGTGGAGGCCAAAACAACTAGCATCTTTAATTACCACTTCCAACAAATCTGACCCACATCTTTTAGATGACGAATAATTCCACCGAAACGGTGGAATGGAACTACCCAAAATAAAAACAAACAAAAACTAATACCTAACAAGTTATCAAGAATCATCAAGCCAAGAGACACACACTGTTCCATTTGTCATCAACTTCCCCCTTGTTTCCACCAACGAATCCAACGGCCTCCACGCACATTATTATCTCCTTTCAAACGTGTCTCTCCAATCCATCGAATAAAAATAAATCCCAGATACAACAGAATCACCCCCACATCACAATCCTCTCCATTGTCCTATTAAAGCTTTACAAGCCTTTCCTGCGAAGAAATCCCAAGTTATTATATCAGTTGAAAGCATTTGTTGCAGTTTCAGTGGCAACCAATGGCATTTGCTTCAAGATTCAGCAATACCCACCTGCTGAAACGAGGTAGAAATGGTGAAAAATATGACCCAGATGGGGTATACAGCCAGCGATTTAATGCAGGAGTTGATAGTGGTTACAAGAGACATTGCAACAATAAGAACAGAGTTGCAGAGTTTGGTGGATTGGACTATGAAGAAGAAGATGATGATGACATGGTTTTTACATGCTACCAGCCTTACTTGCATGGGGCTCTCAGAGAAGAAACGGCAGATTCAGAGACATGCTCTTCTAAGGTTTATTATGACTCGGACAATTTTTCACCACCATTCTGTAGAAGCAACTCTGGTGCTGCAGCTTCTGTGCTTAGATTGCCAGTTCCAGACGATGCTCAGTCTTCCACAAGTGACAGCTGCTGCTGCTGTTGCTGTGACACTTCTGATGAAGATGATGATGAAGAAGAGGACGAAAATGAAGGCGAGTCATCTTCTTCATCATCTGTTTCTGATTCTACCCAGAGTTTAATTAGCTATCTTTTTGAAGCATCTGACGATGATCTAGGCCTGCCTCCTCCTACGTGTACATATGGTACGCTTAGTAATGATGTCCACCATGATCAATCCAATGTCACGGGGAAACCTGTCGAAACCTTGGATTTGGATTTGGATTTGGACTTAGACTTGGATTTGGATGTAGCAGATGATCAATTATTGGATTGGAATTTGTAAATTTTGTAGATGCAGTTTTGTGTACAGTATCGGTGCAATGCACACATCAAAATGTTTTTGGCATAAATGAGTTATAAAATCCGAAATCTTTATTTTTATCAATAGTATATTACTTATGAAATCTTCAGTTTTGTCTATGATGGGCATACATTTTCTCTTCTCCCGCATGGTCCAGAATTAACTTCCTGTCTCTTTCTTTTAGTTAAGTCATAAATGGTATACTAGTTTGGATGATCACATAAGATGCAATCAGATCCAAGGGCATTTGTGCTTTCCAAGCATACTGTTTTTTAAATTTTTCTGAAGTCGAGTACAGTTCAAGGGTTAAGGCCAGAGGTTGTTAGGGATGTTCTCATATCTTGCTGTTCTATACCACCTAGGTGTCTCTGAGAGGAATATTCGAGTAGGACCGTTCAGACCGTTGAGTGAGAACTCCCCTGTCTATTATCGACCCCTGATCACATAAGATGGAATCATATTCAATGCATTTGAGGTTTTCAAGCGTATAGTTTTTTTAAATTCAAAATTTTGTGATTTTGAGCTGGTGTGGATCAGGGCTGAAATGCCTAACCAATCATGACACTTACATCTAAGGTTTACCCACAGGATAAGTAATGTCTTCACATAATGATTTGCCGTGCCCAGATGAGCAAGAAACCATGCAAGAGGGTGATTTTTTTCTTTCATTATTCGTGGAGCTAAATCTGCAGGGAGTTTAGGTGGCTTGTTAGCAAAATGTTAGCACAAAACCCATGTCGGTTATGGGTTTCTTGCACTGAGAGTTACTGCGTTGAAGATGGCAAAGCCTAAAGAAACGTAGCTGTGCAGAGGGTAACATACAATCACAAATAAGAGTTATGCAATGGATCTCTTTCAGAAGGCAATTTATTTCCAATGATGCCAATGCCTATAACAACGCAGGGTTTCTCTAAACATGCAGATAGGGATGACATGCTTAGGGAATACCCTTTGTTTAGTCTTGCAAAACTGAGGCCGTTGCAGTGAGAAAATAATACAGAACTTTTCTGTTCAAGGAAGCAATAATTGCATCATCGTGGAATTGATCAGGGAAATATACCAGAGGTTAAGAGATTATGTAGTAAAATGCAAGCACAAAGCACATATACAATGAGTTTCTTGCACAAGACTGAAAGTTTTTCTGAGGAGGATAACGCCTAAGCAACAGTAAGGAACCTTTAAACTTGCAGGCAGGGTAGGTATATTCAATCGGCACCCTCTTAGTTTAGTATTGCAAAACTGAGATTGCTGTCGTGGGAAAATGCAGCTTGAACTTTCCTTTTCAAGAAAGCAATAATTGCATTATAGGGGAATTATTGTGGGAGCTTAGTTTGTGACGTATATTAGAGGTTAGGTGGGGCAGAAGAATGCAAGCACAAAGGTACAGATATATTATGGGTTTCTTGCACAAGTTAGTGCTTCCGAGGATGGGAACGATGAAAACAATTGAGGTTTTCTTTAAAAATGAAGATGTGAAGTGGCATGTTTGTTTGGTAATGGTTTGTTTAATCTTGCAAAACTAAGTTTCTGTTGTGAGCAGATACAATTTGAACTCTTTTGTTCAAGAATTCAATAGATGCATTATAGTGGGATTACTGTGGAGCCCAACATTTTACTGGTATTTTGGGATGATTCCTTTGTATGTTCTAGATGAGTAAAATTGTAATATGCTTTGCAACTTGCTTAAGAGTTTTGTCTCGCTTTAGAGTATACCCTGGCTTTCCTAGTCTGATGTGAATCCCTTCAAACAATGTTGCAAATGTCCCATCGTACTGGAGCCAATATTTGTTCGCAAGTCATTTTGTGTTTGGAGTTCATGTCCTTTATTTTCTAGATTAGTAGAATTTATTTTTTACAATTTCTTTGAGTAGTGTGTAACAATGTTTAGCTTTGCTCTTGCCGGTAATAATGCATCCAATGTTTAAATATTTTGTTCCTCCCCTCAACCTAAATTTGCTTTATTAATCCAATAATTTTTTTAAGTATAGAAGTTTTAGATTGAAAAATCAACCCAGTTTTCAGGATTGCTGAACTTCAGTTTCAGATGCTGTTATTCAACATGAGAAAAATGAAGCTGTTAGTTTTTTGTATTGTAAACCCTAATCACTATTACTGTATCAAATATTACGTTTTGAAAGGCAAATCTTATAGTCACCAGGAAACTCTTTATCAATCCAATAAATTATTTAAGTTTAGAAGTCTTAGATTGAAAAATCAATCCAGTTTTCAGGATTGCTGAACTTCAGTTCCAGATGCTGTTATTCAACATGAGAAAAATGAAGCGGTTAGTTTCTTGTATTGTAAACCCTAATCACTATTACTGTATCAGATATTACGTTTTGAAAGGCAAATCTTATAGTCACCAGGAAACTGTGGTATAGGGACAAGCAATCCATCCACTTACCCACATCTTCTGGTATTGTATTTATATATAGATGTACCCTTATTCATTTACTCTCACCCTCATTTGAAATGTTGTTCCTTTCCCTATCCCTTTACCCCGTGTCTTCAAGAAGCTATGGAAAGCACCTATTGAACGGTTGAACCCATAGATGCATATGTTGGACAATTTCATTAATGTTCTCAAAATATTTTCTTGAGTAAACATGGTTTATCTTGAGGACGACTATGAGCTTTTGAGAGGTAAAACCCTTTTTAAACACCAAAGTAGGTACTTGATTTCATGCACTTATCCCATGAAAACGAATACAACTATAAGCATATATACCGAGATTTGAATCTTGGACACCCTGGTTGAAAGATCTCCAGGTTGCTGCTAGACTACAGTCCAACAGTCTTTTTTTCTTCTTAAAATCTAGTTATATCATTGTACCAATGTTTATGCATTTTGATTTGTATTTCTATGGTATATCTCAGATTAAATTAGCAAAGAGCACATCCATATATCTCTTATCTAAAAGCAGTGTTTGAACAGGATCTTTATCTCAAAGTTCTGCTGGGAAAATGTTACACTGAAATCATGATAAATGCTCTTGAGGGAGGACCTTGAGCAACATGTTCTTGTGCCCTAAAAGGAGAACTAATCAATTATTTTGAGAATCAAACGGTAGTGGATTTACCCTGGGAGAGTGTCAAGGCTACTGCCAAAGGTGCTTTTCACTTACTTTTCTTATAGTTTTTTATGAGAAGAAAATGCCTACTTTTTATTTTTGGGGACAGGCTTTGTGGATGCATGAATATATTTGCAATAGAATAAAATGAAAATAACTCCTGTCTGTCCCCCAGAGGATAAATGACATTAAATCCGTAGATGTTTGTGCATCACAAATTTGAAATTTCTGAAGGTGCTGTTCTTCCAGGAATTGGAAATGAAGAATATACTCCAGATCAGAATGAGAGTTCTTAGGAAACATGGTATCCAAGCTTTATATGCCATTGCTAGCCAAAATCCGATCTCAGCATTCATTGATAAAATTGGCTGCATGAGAAGTGTTCTCCAAAATTGATTGACTGATCCTGGCTACATGATATGATTCTTTGAACTAGGGCATTGGAAGAAGTTCTGAATTTAAAATGAACCTGGCTACATCATCAGTGGCACAGAAGGCTGAAATTTAGAAGCTGATTCTGCTAGCTCTGAAACTGAATACCTGCAGTTTCAAATTTCCTTCACTTCTTCGCAATCTAAGACACTTTGTTCATAGGGATTCAAAATGCAAACAGAACTGCTATGTCCTGTAATCCTGGAAAGCACATGCTTTGTTTGTTAAAAGAATTTGAATGCCTTAGATAAATTATATTTATGTTTTTTTTTCAAGTGTTGAACAAGTTTACTGGAGATAACGAGTGAGTAAATAAAGGGAAAGCTACCATGGATGAATACAAATTCTAAAGAGCTTATTCATGTAATGGGAAACCTTGTTTTCAGCTAAAAGAGTAGCTACAAGCTACAATTCTTTCCAGGCCATGGCTTCACAGGAGGACGTGTGTGGAAGACCTCACCATAAACCTGCCAAAGCAAGTTGAAGAAGCCACTCAAAGTCAAATTCCAACACAAGCATTAGAGGGAAGAGTAAAATTGAGGTAATCTGTCAAAACCTATAAAAATCAGTTATTTTTTGCTTCATTAGCAGACTCCTGTAAACTATAGCACAGACTCAGGGTTGTAAAAACCTTAACATAACCTCAGTAAATAAAAGAATACCCACCCAGGAAGCCATGAAAGAGTTTTTATGAAAAGGAAGAAAATAGAGGGACAAAGCAGCAGATCTGATATTCAAAGATGTGAACTCTGAAGAAGCCCTTTATAACATAATAGACTTATATCTTGATCTGCAAGAGTGGCCATGCAGATTTTGGATCTTTCAGATAGTTCTAGCAGTTTTATTAGAGAGATTTCATTAGCCAGTATTTATTTATTTTACTCTGAAATTAGGGACCAATTGTTAGTAATGGGGATTGCTGATGAAATTTAGTCTGATATGCTCCAATGTTTAAACTAAAACAGATTTGAGTGTTATATATCCAGAATCTGATTGAAATGTATTTTATTTTTATTTTTTAATGCAACTAAACTTTTGCAATAAAAAAAATAAACAGATGTATTAACCTTGATTTATAAATAATTTTGGCCTTGGCCTCTTATTTACCAAAAAAATAAAATAAAATAAACAGATGCATTAATTTGAAGGTTATATCAAAGAACTTCATGGCCAAACTATGCTGGAAGGACTGTTGAAGTTTGTAAATAGTGATAATTTATTTTATTTTTTCAACAAAAAAAACAAGCAAATGCATTAATTTGAAAGTGATATCTAGAACTCCATGGCCAAACTATGCTGGAATTACTGTTGAAGTTTGCAAATAACAACATTTCTTGAACTTGTACTTTAAACATGTTTGCATATAGTATTATAGATTTAGATTCTCGCCTCATGTCTAATCTAATGAAAACACTAGCATATTAGAAGTAAAAAATGAAGGTTTCAAGGCTAGATAGGGTTTCCTTCAGCTCTCTAATCTATTGGCTCCGAATTTGTGTAAGCACCTGGTATTTATTTTACTTTTTCAATAAAAAAAACAAACAAATGCATTAATTTGAAAGTGATATCAAAAACCTCCATGGCCAAACTATGCTGGAATTACTGTTGAAGTTTGCAAATAACAACATTTCTTGAACTTGTACTCTTAACATGCTTGCATATAGTATAATAGATTTAGATTCTCACCTCATGTCTAATCCAATGAAAAGCATACACTAGTATGTCAGAAGTAAAAAATAAAGGTTTCAAGGCTAGATAGGTTTTCCATCAGCTCTCTAATCTAGTGGCTCCGAGTTTGTGTAAGCACCTGGTATCCCTATCAAGTGATATAAAAGAACTCCATGGTCAAACTACACTGGAATTACTCTTGGAGTTTGCAAATAACAACATTTCTTGAACGTGTACTTTTAACATGCTTACATATAATAAATTGATTTAGATTCTCACCTCATGTCTAATCCAATGAAAAGCATACACTACCAAATTAGAATTTAAAAATGAAGGTTTCAAGGCCAGATAGGGCTTCCTTCAGCTCTCTAATCTATTGGCTCCAAGTTTGTGTAAGCACCTGGTATCTCTATCATAGATTTGTGAAACTTCCTGTGGATAATGATTGGCAATGAAATTCCTGGTAGAGAAATGGCATTGCCTAATGAGTGTAGCATATATTTAGTACCAGGGTTTCCTTATCTCAATCGGCAATAAAGGTTCATTGCTTCACTATGGGACAAATCAGTTAAGAAACTAGAAACTGGAACTCTCTTAACCTGTGTTAATGTAGCATCAGAGCTCTGCTTCAATTTTTATTCTTCAATACAGCTTAAATGCATTCTTTTCATTCCCATTGGTAACGCCGCCTCTGCCTCTTGCCAATTCATTAGAGCATGAGAGGCTTCCAGTTCAGGATTTGCCCAGCTATCAGGAGACTTGGATAAAAGGTACAGGAGCAGAAACTGAGAAAAGTCACGTTTAAATAATGGTACTAGGCTGCATGTAAAGGGCACAAATACACATACATATATATAGAGTCACTAGTATATGTGGTTATGGGTATATGGATGAAGTCCCATTTCTGGTCTGACTTATCCTGGTGACTATGTGAAGTCATGAATTTGCCTGGAAGTGAAAATGTGCCATAAGAATCGTCTATGGGGCCTCGTAAATCATATTATGCTTGCATACACAATATATTAAATTAAATAGTAATTGTTCATGAAACGGAACCCTGATGGTCCATGTTGGTATCAAGGGCCAACGCATGTATGGCTAAAATCAACATCAGATTAGGCTAAGGGAAGATTCAATAACATTAGAGTATTCTTTTTATCAAATTGGCGCCCATTGTCTTACTGGCGCAACCAGATTGGTATTTCCTTAGAAGTAGGTGTGACCAAACTCAGTGGAATCATAGGAAATTTGCTTGTGCGTCTCACCGTCTCCAAGAATACAGTTGTGTAAATTGGATTGAAAAATCACGAGTTAAAACGGCTTAGTATCTCCTTAAAACTTTATTATTCATCTTGTGTTCTCACTCTACACAATTGCAGTTCTTGTAATAAGGAGGAAGCATGTGTTCTATCCTGCAGCTAGCAATGTTAATAAGATTTACCCAGCATCTCACTTTATCATCAAGAAAAGAATAACGGTTCGATATTCTTTCTTGCATATTGGATTCAACTTCAATTTTTGGGCAACACATTTTCAAGTGGTAAGTTTGAAGCAGAGATTTGATTGGTAAGGTTTATCAGCATTTGCATAATTTTTCAGGAAAAGCTGCTCTTTCCTTGCCCTATATATCAAGTGCATATGATTTCTTCGAAATTGGAACCTTGAAACTGAGCTAGGCGCTCGTTTTGGGGGAACCTTTGATGACAGTGTAGCAGGAAATTGCAGGAGGTGTATTCCTCTTGCAACAGCTCATTTAACAAGCAGATCACATGTGAACAGACTCAAAACTTGACGAGGTTTGAACCATATCCTCTACCATAGTTCCATAGAGTTATGGAATGAGGGGAATAGGGGGACAAGGGAACAAGTTTCAGGGATATCTAATACTGAACACATTGCATTGAAAAATGGAAGTGTTGAATATCAATATATTATAATATTCAAAATGTCATTATGATGATTGCATTCAAAATTTAGATACAATTGGCCAATGATCATTGGCATTAATCATTTGCAGTCCATGCCAAACTCCTCATCACTAGAATTGTCAAACTCCTCGAGGTCAAGTTCCTCCGAACCAATACCAACCAACCCTATCCGTGTGACATCATCATTGTGTACTAGCTCCTTTCTATCTACATCCAATCAAGTACTAGACTCTCTTTGTACATAAGTGTGTTTTAGTCAATAAAATACAAGGTGTTATGTACAACTACAAGCTTCTCCACCCTCTTAGAGATAAGCTTGTTTCTCTTAGCATAGTGTATGAAACTATGAGTAAATTAGTTCCCCTCAGTAGTAGAAGAACTAGAAACTTGTGGCAATAGACAAATGGCTAGTGTGGTCTCAAAGAATGAGACCCATGCAGAGTTCACCATGGATTTGGGTCCTCCTATGTTGTAGTCTTGCTATCTAACTTGGCCTCTTTTGGATATTCCCTTAGAGTGGAAATTTTCGACATTTTCAACACTATACATCGTTTGAATAGCCTTCATGGACCCGTCTTTCACTTCAACATCTTTCATAGGGGTAACTATCTTAGGCTTTTGCACCACTTCAAGTTCAATGCATAAGCAACTGTGTGCAAAGGAGTGTTGAACTTCTTCCACCTTTGGTAAATGGTTGGCCCCTTTTGGCTAAGCATATTGTCAATGTACTCATACATCTATCTAAGGTTAGCTGCATTAGTGTCTCCATATTTGATGACAATGAAGATTGAATCAATGATAGAGATAATGTATTTTGCTTCATCTCAAAAATATCAATTTCACCACTTACTTCATCCTCTTCCCCAACTTTGGCTTAGAATTGAACCATTGATTCTACTTGTATGCCATGGTCCTCAGTTGTAACACCTCTTGCAACTCAAGTATTCTTTCTAAGAGAATGAAGTATGATGCATATCTAGTCTTCATAGAATTCAAAAATTCCTTCTTGGAGAAGGTTTTGAATAGTGCATGTAAAGTGTGGTGGTTGTAGATGAATATTTACACATCTCTAATATCATAAACACTTTTTTTATCTAGTCAATTTTTTCCATAACCTTGAGTGCATTATTCTTGGCATGCACACAACAATGAGTTTGCCAAATATCTCACTAGGTTTCCCAAATTAGCTTCCCTACAACTCTTCAAACATAGGTCATATTTGTCATGACCTAGACCACATTCTATGGCCCAACCTTCTCAATGGCATCTAAGGATTTGGAATTGATAATCAGCATCCTTGTAGTGCTCTAAACAATCAACAATCTTAAGGAAGTAAAGGCCATTTATATACATGATCATGATGTTGACATGTGGATTATGTCTAATGTTTGTTCATTCATCCATGACTATGTTACATCCACTATTGACCAAGGTATCCTCCATTTTCTCCATTAGAATATTAATTTTGGAATATTATAAAAAAAAATCTTCAATTTGTCAGTACAGATGAATGTCTTACTCTAATTTTCTTTGCCACAACCTCCTTATAATAAGAGGAGCAAGCCACATGGATTGGAATACCATTAGCAAAAAAGAATTTGGTGATGGCATCATCAACCCCATCCTTCATTTGATCATTGAACAAATCTACCACAAGGTTTGGAGCATAATTAGTCACCCTATGTTTTCCCTTAGGCTTTACCTCACTAGATGGAAAAAGAGGAAGTTGTTGGAATGTGCTAATCGCCCTTAGTGGCATAGTAGCACCTATAGATGTTTTTTCTTAAGCAATACCCCACCATTTATTTATCTCAACCCTTTGTTTGAGTGACAACTTACCACATGCTTCTATACCTTTGTCTTCAATGTGAAGGAGGTGTGCACTAACTCTAGTAATGCTACTTGAAATTCAAGGTTACAAAAATGTTTCCACAACCTAGTGCCTGACAACACCTTAGGTTTTGCTCATAGTTTGGTTGCAAAATACCTTAAAGGAGACTTCTTATCAAAAAGACCCTTCGCAAATAGTTCTAGTAGTGTGGAAGGCAAATTAAAATGTGTACTCCCAATAGAACTAGTTTCTCTACATCGCTCTTCCTATTCCTCCCCTAACCCTCGCCCTTCATCCCTCGCCCCACCCCCCACACACATTTGTGGTAAGAGCCTCAAATTCAAGTTTAACATTAAACCCCTAAGGTTGACTCTCATAATCACCCATGTTGAACTCATTACATTGTAAGAAATGAAATATATGATTTACATTTTAAACCATATATAATGCGAAGGGCTCAAGATGTAAGGATTTTCTTTTTGTTTTTCTTATTTTAGGTTGCACAAAACATAGAACCAAACAATTCACAAAAATATGAATCCTTTTTCTTTAACCTTCATCAAACAAGAATTTCACTTTTGTTTTTTGTACTTCAAGTCATAGAAAGCATAGAAGTAGATGATACAAAAAATGAAATCCCAATTTGACTATTAATCATTATTTCAAATTCGCGAATAAACATGTAAAAATAATATAATAAATAAATATAAAAACAAAATACTACTATTACAAATGTAAAGTTAAAACGTGAATCCCTAAATATTATTTTTAAGGTTGTCTAAATATTATTTTTAAGGTTGTCTAAATTTTATTTTTAGTAAAAATAATAGTTTAACAACCTTGCAAAATAATAATTTATAACCCTACATATAATTTTATTTTTGTATATTTGGACAATATATTGCATATCTAAATTGAAACAAAAATTTTGTCATACAATCATTGATTTCATATTTAGGAACGAACATTGAAACTAGAAAATGCAAATTCTAAAGTGTAAAGGACCAACACTCACCTTGAAGGCTTGAAGATTGGATGAATGTGTTGAAACTTGAACAATTGATTGATGAAAATTTGTTACTACTCTTCCCCATCCTCTTGCTCTCACTCTTGTAGCCTTTCTCTCATAGTTACTATTGCTCAATCCAATGACAAGCTTGATGTTGATTTGGATTGAGGAAGGGATATCTTTATATCATCTTTTGAGTGTTTAGAGCATGGATGGGGCCCATTAGAATTTTAGAGTTAGTGTTAGTGGCCTACATTTCCAAAAAAAAGGTCTTTTTTAAAACTCACATTTGAGATTTTAGACCACCATCCCCCTACATCCCTACCAAGGGTGACACCTTGGAAACACCCCCTCTTTGAGGGAAACATCCTAGGGTTGTCTCATCCTTATTGATGGCAATGAGGGTGTGGCGGGGCGTGCTTCCTTGGCATCCCATCATTCCCATCTTGAAAATAACTTGCTTTAGGGGGGTATGTACATGTGGAACACTATCCTCAACACTAAATTGTAGTACTTTGTCATAGTAGGATAAAGCTAAATTAAGCTATCTTTTTAATATATTTCAATATTGAAAAAAGGGATTAGTTGAAAATAATGGAGAGTAAGATAATCATATGGGACACAATATTCCTAGCTTTTTGAAGCTATCACTCAATCCCCATCCTCCATGCAACCCAAATAGTTTCTATGAGAATGTATATTGCTTCTTTAACATCAATTATAGATCATGTGTTTCCCAAGTCTATACAAATGTTCCTTGTTATATTTTTGTAATGGTAATTGATTTCATAAATATTTGACTGTAACTAGTATTGTAAAAACTAAAACTACCACAATATTAACTTAGCTATCATGTACAACATTAGAGATTTCTATGCAATTGAAACTACACATTTACCTTCACAATTTTTTATATTTTAAGGACATATATGATTGCCCCTTTTAGTTTTATATTATTTTAAACCTATATACCCTTTTAAAATTTTCATAGTGAGAAAATATAGTTTATTCTATTAATTCTAACTAGTACACCAAAAAACTCAATAATAAGTCATAATTACATTTGACACAAAATGGATGATATCGAATGGGGCTTGTGCAATAAGTAGTTACAAGAGGAAAATTATTTGCCAATTACTATTCTCTAGGGTGAAGAGGTGTTTGCCTTGCATTATTTTGATTTACTTTAAAAGACAAAGCATGTTGTATAACAAACTTGAGGATAAGACCTTTTTCTTAATCTTTTGAAATGCTTGCTAGTGTTAATGATTATCACAAATAACTAAAGATTCATTGACTTGTCACCAGAAAATGTGACACAAGGGAGACTACCTACAATGGAAGTGATGGAGACCATTTCCTTTTATTATTATTATGGTCACTAGCATTCCACCTTTGTAGTTGGTTGGATGATGAACTTTAAACTATCGATCTATTTGAGAAGATGACATATAAACCTTTCAACATAAATGATATTAATCTCAAACTAGGAGGGTTTATATCTTGTTCCAAGTTTACTTCAATATAATTTCTCCTTTAGTATTTTCTCTTTGTATTGTATTCATTTTATATTATCTTGCATCATTATGGAGCCATAAGCTTATAAATTGTCTACTTTTTAGTCTTGGCCTTACATTTCTACACTCATTTTAGTACTTCTCCCCTAGTATGATTTAGGTCCACTTTGACTTGTTTTTGTTCTCTCTAGATGTGAACATTCCCAACCTTAGAATTATCACTAGCATTGTAGAAACTTTGAGTTGTGGAGGTATCAAGGTCACATGTGTCCATGGGCATTAGTGCCTTGATCACCTGTACCAACTAGTGTTGGCACCTAAGTTCAAACTTTGCAAAAATTCATTTCTCGATCCTTTGCACACTAAAACCTAATATATTTTCAATGATCACTCCTTCAAAGATTTATTATAGGTAGGTCCATATTTAAACCTTTTATTCCTCTAATTACTCATTATGCATCCTTGAAGAAACTTAGTACCTTTGTATCCTCATAAGACATAGGGAAATGAAGAAATCACCATTAGAGATATCATGAGCATAATAGAGTATATTTTAATCTTCCAAGTTTTGGGGTATACTAACCATTTCTCTTCATGAATACTTTCTAACATTCTTCCCCTTTCATTCTTACATATAGTTATGTATTTTCCTTTAATCATTTGGAATCCATAAACTCCCATTTTCCCTTCCTCTATTTTCCAAAACCCTTGCCATAGTTTCCCAAGCCAAATTTTTAGAATATGTTTCATCTCTCCTATGTTTACATCCCTATTGTGATCATTTTTATATCCCTCTTGGCTCTTATGAAAAACACAAACCACGTGTGCTAGCTTCCTCCTTAAGTGTTTTAGCATTGTGATCACTATTGTTGCACACACCACCATCCCGGAAAACACCAAATCTATGCACACAATCAATTTCCAAAATGGTGCTATTTTGGAGGTTAAAATAAATAATCTTGGGGACTAAGGAATTTCCCATACAACATACCTTTTCCCCCTTGTTCCCTAGTCTTCATCTTGTATTCAAGGTTTTTGGAGAAAATGTGTTTATTTGGCTACCAAAATTGGAGTAAGGAAGCAAA
Organism: Sequoia sempervirens; assembly: GCA_007258455.2. Classification (NCBI taxonomy): domain Eukaryota; kingdom Viridiplantae; phylum Streptophyta; class Pinopsida; order Cupressales; family Cupressaceae; genus Sequoia; species Sequoia sempervirens. Next base: position 191,058 of record VDFB02110195.1, read on the forward strand.
AGCAAGCAACTATGGAAAGTTTCAAATCTTGTGGAGGAGAAGTCAACTCTGCTTAGGAGGGGCAACAACACCTTAAAATGCAAAAAACTCCCAATTTTGCATCCCTCATCTAATTGTGTTAAGATTCCACATATAAGCAGTGTTGGGCCTTCTTAGATCATTTATAGTCCAAGAATTGGCATTACCCAAGTGCACGTGTTTCATTTTTAACTTTCTTGTACTATCATGTTTCATTAATCATTCCACGACTCTTATTCTAGCAATTAAGAGCACATAGGAATTATATGCTTTTCATTTGTTGTTATGCAAATATATAAGATGAGACAATTAAATTGACTAAAAGTGTGTTTCTTACATAGTATACTAGGGGAGAGGACCCAATAGTTGTGCACCCTAACTTTGTGCTTCTAATTATCCTACGTGGAAATTTCAAATCACTCCCAATTTTTTACAACAGCTTACTTGGCAAGTCCCCTGCTTATAACTATGGTTTCAGGGCCACATCAGCATGCTTTTTGTCAAGGTGTCCAAAAAGGCCCAAAAAAAAGGTGAGACCAATACTTGTGCATTCACAACATGTTTTATTGAGCGCCAATGTGGAATCACATGATTGGTTTCTTTTTAGATCAAAGGAATACATTTGTTTAATTATGGGTAGTCATCATCAACACTAACAACTTTAAAGTCACAAACTATTGGTCCAATATTGATAAAAATATTGAGCATTATATAAACAACTACTATCACAACTATTGAAACATGCTCAAGTGTTGGGTCCTCTCCCCTAGATACTACTCCTTTTTCTATCTTTTAGGAGTCAAATTAGTTATATAGTTTTTCATACATTTCACTTAATTGTATAGATATAATCACGCATGTTAATTTTCACTTCATATATTTGCACTTTGGAATTTTCCTATATTATTAACAATTTTCTACATCTCAAAAATGAACATGAGACTTGTAGTTGTTAGTTCATACCATGAAAGTAGCATGATTATAATGTGTGATTGGGAAGTGTCATATTGAGTAGATGAAGTTTATAAATATGTTGTATGCTTATTGTGTAGAGTTGGAAAGTGGCATAATTGTTGCGGTAAAGAGTTGGGAAAGATGAATAATTTTTTTTTTTATAATTCTATTTTGTAAAAAGGCTTATATATAGAACTCTTGATTGTCATAACATGTTAGACCCAATAAGATGTATTTTTTCATTCTAACATCACCACTAAAATCAACTGAGTGGATAAGAGGAATGTGGGATTCATGCCAAAAAAGAAGAAAGAGGAGGATCTAGCATTCCCCGTTATGATAATTTATGATGGCTTGAGATACTCTTACAATGTCTACATCTAAAAAATGTTAAAAAATACTCATTCATGTGTGTAGATCCATAGGTAAACATCATTTTTGGCTTTATCAAAGAATTATCATCCACCTATTCTACATATTCCATCAAAATCCAAAGAACTTTGCTCGCAAATGAGATTGAACCTATTACAAAGGGTTCATCATGTGTGAATGTCATCACTCCTAAGTAGTATCTTACCTAATCTCTTGGCCAAAAATAGGGAAAATATTTTAAATATCGTTACTTAGAACCTTATAAATCCTAAACTACATCAAGATTTACTAACTACATTAAGGAATCAATTATATACTTCAAGCTTCATTATTTTAATCTAAAATAGCAAACCCTAATTTGTTAATCAAAATTTTCCTAATGTTACCCGATGTTCATAAAAAAATGTCTTCATAGATTTAGCATTGGTGGACTACTCGTGTATGCAAATATGAGACATGTGATGTGGTATTTGAACATGGAATGCATTACCAATTCAAAAGAGGAAAGCTCATTTATAAAGGTGATTTTTGACAAGAGTAGAAGGTATCTCTCAATCTCACATTTATTTCAAACTTAAATTGTTTGAATGAATAACATACTCAAACAATTATATCTTTATATCCCTTCAAAAATATTAATATATACATATACATATATGTATATATATATATGTGTATATGAAAAAGAATACTAAATTATAATACTCTAAATTTATCTTAGAACCCTAACCATAATCCTAATGGAATGGAAGATGGAAAACTATTGAGAAGAATACTAAGTTATAATACTAATAAGAAAAATTCAAAATAGTGATAGGTCTCAAGTTTAATTAAGGTTCAACCCTAACCCTAATTGACTTCTAAATAATTTGATGGAATCTCAACTTCAAGAATTCCCTAAATTGTAACCTATCTACCTTGGACTTGAAAAAACCATTTATCAACCTCAAGTTCACTCAAATTATAAACACAAAATTTAAATTTATGAGCAACAACTATAGTGGTAGAATTTGTAGATTTCAAAGTTGCAAAGATTTGAAGAGCTTGAGAAATTGATTTGTAAAATATGGAAAAGATAGAAAAAATTAAGTTTTACAAAAGGCTCGATTCACATGAATGAATCATTATTGTAGCTAAAGTAGGTTGGTGGTAAACTAGAGGGTGGAAGATGAAAAACTGTTAAGAAGAATAAAAAGAGAAAATTTGAACAAATCCACATAATCTCTACAAAAAGTGTGTTGAAGATTTTATAATTGGGTAGGGCTGATTAAGATACTAAGTTGGAATAAGAGGTGTGTATTTAAACATTACAAAGTGTAAATTTTTGGATTTCTATTAGGAATTAGGAAAGATAAATGACAATAAATGGGAAAATCTAAGGAACTTCAAGATTTTAGACTAAAAATTTAGAGTTCAATTAGGGTTAGTGTTCACATAGGGTTAGGGTTAGGGTTTAATTAATTTTCAATTTGGGTTAGGGTTAGGGTTGGGGTTGGGGTTCAATTAGGGTTATGAATTCAATAAGAGTTCAATTAGGGTCAAGCTTAAGGTTAGGGTTGGGGTTAGGTTTCAATTAGGATAAGCATTAGTGTTAGGGTTAAGATTAGGGTTCAATTATAGTTCAAAGTTAGGGTTATGGTACAATTAGGATTAGGGTTCAATTGGGGTTAAGATTTAATTAGGGTTAAGATGAGAGTTCAATTGGGGTTAGAGTTAAGCTTGGAATTATGATTCAAGTAGGTTAGGGTAAGGGTTCATCTAGAGTTAGGGTTGGGATTGGGGTTGGGGTTCATTTAGGGTTAGGGTTAGGGTTCAATTAGGGTTATAAGATAAACCTTTGGGTTAGAGTTAGTGTTAGGGTTAGGGTTTTAAGTTAAAACTTGAAGTTATAGTTAGGGTTACAGTTAGGGTTAGGTTTAGTGTTAAGGTGAGAATAGGGTTAGGGTTTAATAAGGGTTGATGTTAAACTAGGGGTAGGTTTAGGGTTCATTTCTAGTCAAGGTTCAATTAGGATTTGTACCATAGAAAAATAGATCATTGACATTTTCATGGTCTTTTAGGTCTTTCTCTCATGACGCTTGATCTATTTTGCTTTGATTTAATGTTGTAGTGTAACTTATGCATTCACATTAGGTCCTAAATATTCAAATTATGACATCTTGTGAAGGTGTTGTGAAGTGTTGTAACAAATTTATACACTTTTATAGACTCTTTTCATTACACTTCATCTAAAAATCACCTTTTTATCACTTATTAAGTCCTATTTTAAAGTGTTGTAAAGTCTTGTAACAAGATTTCACACTTTTCTAGGCTTAATTTCACTATTTACACCTTTCTTATGCTTTATTTGACCCCTTTATGCACTCATAAGGCTTAATTAAGTGTGTTTTTGAATGTAAGCTCGACAAATAACATTAAATGTGACTTAATTCCTGACACCCACTTTCAAGCCCAAGGTGGGACGCATTCGCCATGGGTGGCGAATGAGTCCCTTTTGGCTCCAAAATTAAAATAATTCAAATTTTCTTTCAGTTTTTTATTCAAAATTACCTTATGTCAGCCTATGATGATGTATCATTGGGTTATTAGGGCACAAGAGTGTATAAATAATTGTTTTTCTCTTCATTTTACATCTCCCAACAATCTCCTCATTCACTTGCATTCACTAAACATCAATTAGCATTTGATCACTTTACATCATTCAATCAAGCATTCATCAAGCATCTTGGAGCAGTCATTGACATAACTTCAGATTTTCAACGAGGTTGTGGTGAGTTTAGGATATTTGCATGTTATTTATTCATCTTTCCTTATTCATTTCATTCCATTTCTTTATTAAGGGTTTGATTACCAAAGTAGGATTTGACCAAGGAAAATCCCTATACTCTAACCCTTAACCATTTTTCCCCTTTTGCATGTGTGATTGCAAACTTTTGTATGCAGATTTATCAAGCAATTAGGTGTTGAAAGGTGGTCAACAAGTCAACAAAGTGTTTCAATTCAAATCAACCCTATTTCAAGCTTGGAGACAACCTACACTCAGTTTTCTGCAGATTTGGCTTCGTCAACCCAACAAGAAGACAAGTGCAGATCTAGAGCTACAAAATTGACCTTTGATTTCACAGAATTTTTGGAGAGGACTGATTTTCCATCAGTGGCGAATGAGTCCTACCTTAAGGCTGAAAAAGAGATTCTGTCAAATTCCAATTCCTGATAGCCAAAAACTAGTTTTTCAGGAGTTTTTACTAGTAGCATAACTGATTCACCATCAGCGGAAAATGAGTCCCATTGGTGATTTTCACTTATTTCTTGCCAGTATTCGATCATTTCAAATTCAACATTCATTGCCCAGGTGCACTCTGTTCAACCTTCTTTCAATTTTGTTTTGCATTTACTCATGTTTTAGTTCATTCTTGCATATCTCACTATGTTTTCAAACATCACATATTTCATAGGTTTTGCACCAATAGTCAATCAATTTCATTAGTTAGTTGCATTTACAGCATTACATTTAGTCATATTCACATCATACAATCCTCTATTTGAGTGAACCACTTCAATTTTGGGGTTCTATCTCTCTCCTTTTAGGTGGAAGATCTAAGAGTGCAAGAAAAGCCTATAGCCAACCACAAAATTGTTGGTTCATTTTGGTGAACCTGCATATAGAACACTTTATCTTTTGCATCTTGCATCCTAGATTTTATTTGCATCAACATTCAATTAGGTTATTTCTTTTCTTTTGCATCCTAGGGTTTCTCAAATTGCATTAGTGAAAGACTCATTTAGATTTCATTTTTACATATCATATTCATTCAAAAACTAAAAATTAGTATTTGTATCCTCAGTTTGCATCTGAAAAACATTAAACTCACTTTAAATTTTTTGGAAAACACAAAAAAAAATCATACCTAGACTCATTCGTCACCCTGGGCAAATCAGTCCACCTACACATTTTAAACAACACTTTCAAGCATTTTTTGGGAATTTACTGCATTTTTGTTCTCTGTTATTTCTTTGTTTTAGTTTGCAGAATTTCTGTTATTTACATTTTTCACTCCTAAATTGCATTGCATTTACATTCACCCTCTCTTTTGCAGTATATGTATGAGTGTTTGGTGCCTCATTGATAATACTTTAGTGAGGCAAAGTTCTAGACTCATAGCTTCCCATGATAGCACTTTCGTTATGGACCTTGGGATCTCAAGAGCTCCTACTCCTATTATGGACAATGGTGCATTAATCATGGATACTACCACTAGTATTCCTTTACCTTCACATCCAATGCATGTTGACACACAAACTAGTTCCATTTTGCAAGAAAAATTCATTAGTTTTCATGAGGATTTTGCACATTTGCAATAAGATTTAAGTCTTGAAAACATTTCCACCACTGCTATACCTGCAATAGAAAACCTTCATCACTTGATTAAAAGTGATGATGGTTTACAAGTTATGAAAAGAATAGCTGAGATATTAATAAACATGCTCCTTCCACATCCCAATCAGCAAACATTGTTGCAAGCCAAGGAGGATCTCACATTCCTCCTTCAACCATAACATCAATACCAACCTATACCACTCCTCAAGTTACAACAACCATGCAATAGGTTAGTCATGTGACTCCTTTCATTATTCCAACTAGCATTCCTAGTTCTTTTGTGGCATTGAATGTCCCATCTTCTACCCGCACCCCTCTTAGTGTCCCTTTCACTTCCCCCAACATTACATACACTCCATCACCATTTTCCCTTCCCCCTCATACCACTTACACCGATCCCATCATTACACAACTCTTTAACACCGTTTCATCCATGCAACAACAAATATCCACCATTAGCCAAACTCAAAATGCTCCACCCACATATCACGTCTGTAGTAGCCCCTTATCTCTAGAGATCTTGAGAACACAGATGCCACAGGGAATTGAGATGCCTAGGTTTGAAAATTATGGAGGTAAAGGAGATCCTACTAATCATGTTAATGCCTATACACCCTTGTGTAGTGACTTTGTCCTCGATGATAAACTATTAGCCAAACTTTTTCCTAGAACCTTAAAAGACACTACATTAGAGTGGTTTTCAAACCTACCCAAGCATTCCATCTGATCATTTAATGAACTTGTGGATGCCTTTATAATTCATTTCCAAGTCTATATGACTCCCAAAAAGACAATGGTTGATTTAATGCGATGTAAACAAAATGCAGATGGAAAAGTAACTAATTTCATTCCACGTTATCAATCATTGTATGCTCATTTTGATGTCAGGATTCCTAATTCACATCTACAAAAGATGTTTAGCAAAAACTTGCACACTCACCTCTTGGATAAGTTAACCTTGGTTAAATTTCCTTCATTCATACATTTATGCACAACCCTTTGTGACTCACAACTCTGTTACTAGTCGTGATCCAAAGTCCACTTCTACCTGAGTTGAGAAGTTTGAGCAAAACAATGCGAAAAAATTTGGAAAACCAAATAGAGGCTTTTTACAGTTTAATCCGCCTTCTCTGCAACCATCCCAACTTGTTCTAAGTCAAGTGGAAACTATTAAAGCAGCAGTGTCCTTTACCTATGGGGACCCAAAGAGACAATTTACCCCCTTACTCAATACTCTCCATAACACAATGAACCAATTGCTCCAGCAACAAATGATCACTTTGCCTACCATTAAACCACTTAATACCACCAATCCTTTACCACCCACCTTTAAACCAAATGCTTATTGTCATTTTCATCACCAAAATGGACATGACACCGAACAATGTAAGCGTCTCAAACACTTGGTTCAAGACCTCATTAATTCTGGTCATTTATCCATTGAAGGTGTCAATGATCAAGGAAATAAGTTTGTTGCACCCCCTAATCATAATTTACAAATTTTTACCAACCCTATGCCTAAACACAATGTTTCATTTATCAAGGATAGTGAACCTTCAAACACTCATGTGATGAACTTTGATACAAATAATGGACAACATGACATAACTCCAAATGTTACCCAAGTCAATCCTATGGATGAACTTGTGGGTACGATAGACATTATCCCTTGTAAAGGCCCAACCAACAAATATCTTGATATTACTTTTTCTTCTCATGATATACTTAAAAGGCTTCATGACTGTCCTCTTTACATAGCCAACAGAATCTATGATAAGCCCACCAATGGGATATTAATAGATCCTTCCTATGATGAGAATGTGATCATAGAAGAGTTTTTAGTATTACATGATCTCTATCAAGATGATTATAATAAACCAACTACATGGATTAAAACACATATTGTTTTTGCATGCACCCTACAATCGGATCGATTGTCCTCCCATTACAAATAGGACCCAAAACTTTGGAGGTAACATTTTCTATTATTCCACAATCAAATTAGTTTCGTTTGTGGCTAAGTCATCCTTGGATTTGCTCGATGAATGTTGTTCCTTCAGTTGTTCACAAATGTTTGAAGTTTCCACATGGCAATGAAATATTTACCATACACCATAGTGGCTTTAATCCATTTTCCTCTAAAGGTAATTTTTCCTTAGAATCCTTTTGGCCTGAACCTATGGAACCCATCACCCCTTGAAAGGACTTCTTTTTCATTACCTATCAAAAGTTCAAAGCCAAACAAATAGCTAAATTGTCTCTTCGTAACATGTCCCCATACACTTCCACTACTCCTATCCTTGATGAAACCATGCTTCAGCCTAAGTCTGAAATTGAACAAACAGTACAACCTCATGAGCACCCAACCATAGACACTTCCCTTCAAACAATCTTTTCATGCCTCCTCGCATTAAACAAGTTTATAAAGCTAAAGAGAAAGTGATTGACCCATCTTCTTCGGTTTCTTCCATTATTCCCCCTTCGGAAGAAAAGGAACCTATGATGGATCAACCCGCTCTTACACCTCAATAGCTTCAAAATAAAATTAAACGAAACCGCGGTGCTAGGGAGCGTAGGCATCGTCTTCATCTCCTTGCTTGTCAAATGCAAACCAAAAATAACAAAGAAAATCAACCTCTTCCTTTGACAGAAGCAATAAATTATCAACCTCATCCTCCTGACCAACCACAAGATAGTATAGTCCAACCCTCACAACAAAATGATATGATCCGACAGCCACAGCTTTTGATACATCCTTCCTTATAAATTACCCTTCATCATCCCGTCGTGATTAACCTAGATGATGATGAGGATGAGGAGATCACTAAAATCGATGAAGAAGTGCATAAAAATTTAAATTCTTTATTTTCATCATCCATGAGCTTAAAAGATAAATCTCCTACACCAAGTGAAGAACCTAGCACTTCCCCTAGTTCGGCACTTTTAATTCTTCCTTTGGACAGCCAACCGCCCTTGCAATATACTAAACATGATTGGGAGGCGGATAACCTGTTAGATGGTTGACTTACATTCGCCTTGCTAACCTTTTTACATTTTCCTTTTTCTTTGGTTAATTGTATGTGTGTGTCGTGTTCCCTCGTAATGTGTGATGTTCTCTCTCTTTGTGAGATTCCTCTATTTGTACCTCTATTCTTATATATGTCGTACATTTTGCATTTTCATTTTTGCTTTTTTTTTGTTCTCCTTTTAGGGATGACGCAAAGCATTGAGATGCCCTATGTCTCTTCCATGTTGACCCTAATGATCCCTTTTTCTTTTTACTTTATCTTTTCTTGTGTTTCTCCTTTTGGGGATGACGCAAGGCATTGAGACCAAAATGTCTCCTTCATGTTGACCCAAAATCTTTTTCTTGTTTTCTTTTCACTTGTGTTTTCCTTTTTGGGATGATGCAAAGCGTTGAGACCGCAATGTCTCTTCCATGTTGACCCAAAACAGACTTTTTTTTTCTTTTGTTTTCTCTCTCTTTGTGTCATTCTTCTAGTTCTATGTGCTTTGGGGAATGATGACAATTTTGAGCTCTTTAATAAAAAAATTGCAGCAATGAACATATTGACCCCAAATCCGTAGATCCCTTATGTATTTGGTGTGTTCCTTTCTGGGGGAAAACCTCTATTTCTTTTGTTCTCTTATTCGTTCACATGAAGCAACCTAACTTAGAAACATATGACTTGTCATAGGGGCTTTCCAAGTTGGATCTCATGTCTTGTTTTCTTTTTGTATTTTTCCTTTGCTACTTTAAAGTAATTGCTCACAGAACAGTGTGTAGCAATTCCTTTAAAGTGGAGAGCATACATTGGCATAATTCATTTGCATTCTTGGTTCTTAGTGTAGCCTTGTCACTTCATGTGATGCATTCGTCACTTTGTGGATGACATTGGGCATGATGTCCTTCATAAGTGTGATCTATCTTAGCATATTACATTCCTCTTGGTGGCCTAATGTGACACATTGCATCCCCTAGGTTGTAAGCATTTTATTCTTTGATTGGTCCTCTCTTGGGGACATTATACACAAAGTTCTCTAAGTGACAGACCTTGCATGAACTTAACAAGACTCCTTTGAACATCTTTTACATTTTACATTTTTTCCACCTTGCATAATGCAACTTGTCTACCTATGGTACCTTGCTCTTTGTTCATGAGTTCTAAGCATACAAAGCTTTGTTTGTCTCATGAAGCACAAACTGACATTTTCCCTTGTGGTGTCTTGTTAAAGTTATTAGGAGATATAACTTTAATATGGTTGAGCGAGAAGCCCATTCAACGGCACGACTTTCCCCATAGCCACCTATGTGTTTGTGAGTGCATACCAACTAGCGTATGTACTTCACCTTTTGGGTCTTCTCACTTGATAGACCGCCATGAGTTTTGTCGCCCCAGAGTAAGTATGCATTCCCTTTTTCTCACAAATAGCCTAGATCTAATCCACAACTAGTTGGATAGAGGATCGAAGCTTGATCCGATTTTCCCTTTTCTTCTTCTATGTCACATTGTGTGTCCCTTTGTTCTTATGTTTAGTTTTCCATGGGATCTTCATCCTGGGGGCTTGATCATCCCTCTTGATCATTGTTATTCCATCTTGCTAACATAAGTTCATTTAGATCCTTCTTGATATGCATGGCTACTTTAGTATGAGTTTGAAGCAAGTTCATCCTCTCACCAAAGTGGGGGCTAAATGTACCATAGAAAAATGGATCACTGACATTTTCATGGTCTTTTAGGTCTTTCTCTCATGATGCTTAGTATATTTTGTTTTGATTTAATGTTGTAGTGTAACTTATGCATTCACATTACATCCTAAATATTTAAATTATGGCATCTTGTGAAGGTGTTGTGAAGTGTTGTAACACTTTTCTAGATTCTTTTCATTACAATTCATCTAAAAATCACGTTTTTATCACTTATCAAGTTCTGTTTTAAAGTCTTGTAAAGTCTTGTAACAAGATTTCACATTTTTCTAGGCTTAATTTCACTATTTACACCTTTCTTATGCTTTATTTGACCCCTTTATGCACTCATAAGGCTTAATTAAGTGTGTTTTTTAATGTAAGCTCGATAAATAACATTAATTGTGACTTAATTCTGACACCCACTTTCAAGCCCAAGGTGGGACCCATTCGCCATGGGTGGAAAATGAGTCCCTCTTGGCTCCAAAATCAAAATAATTCAAATTTTCTTTCTGGATTTTATTCAAAATTACCTTATGTCGGCTTGTGATGATGTATCATTGGGTTATTAGGGCACAAGCGTGTATAAATAAGTGTTTTTCTCCTCATTTTACATCTCCCAGCAATCTCCTCATTACTTGCATTCACTAAACATCAATTAGCATTTGAGCACTTTACATCATTCATCAAGCATCTTGGAGCAGCCATTGACATAACTTCATATTTCTTCAACAAGGTTGTGGTGAGTTTAGGACATTTGCATTTTATTTATTCATCTTTCCTTGTTCATTTGATTCCATTTATTTATTAATGGTTTGATTACCAAAGTGGGATTTGACCAAGGAAAATCCCTATACTCTAACCCTTAACCATTTTTCCCCTTTTACATGTGTGATTGCAAACTTTTGTATGTAGATTTATCAAGAAATTAGGTGTTGAAAGTTGATCAACAAGTCAACAAAGTGTTTCAAGTCAAATCAACCCTATTTCAAGCTTGGAGACAACCTATAGTCATTTTTTTGTAGATTTGACTCTGTCAACCCAACAATAAGACAAGTGTAGATCTGGAGCTACAGAATTGACCTTTGATTTCATAGAATTTTTAGAGATGACTGATTTTCTATTAGTGGTGAATGAGTCCTACCTTAAAGCTAAAAAAGAAAATTCTATCAAATTCCAGTTCCCGATAGCCGGAAACCATTTTTTTAGAGTGTTTACCAGTAGCAAGACTAATTCGCCATCAATGGAAAATGAGTCCCACTGGTGATTTTCACTGATTTCTACCAGCGTTCAGATCATTCCATATTCAACATTCATTTCCCAGGTGCACTCTATTCAACATTCTTTCAATTTTGTTTTGCATTTACTCATGTTTAAGTTAATTCTTGCATATCTCATAGTTTTTTCAAACATCACATATTTCATAGGTTTTGTATCAATAGTCAATCAATTTTAGTTGTGATGCCCTGCCACGTGAACCCCAAAGGACAACTAAAACTAACAAATTATAGCACAATTTTTCTTTTAAAGTAAAACATAACATATTATGAACATAATTGTAAGTATTTCCATAGATACAACACCGTTAAGGATTGCATACAGTTAAACAATAACACATAATAGTACTAAGTATCTATATACATTTCATGAATGACAAGCATCTATGAAAGATCATCAGATAATGCCAAAGACTACAATCATCGCATTTATAATATGAAGTTACATCATTCCATAATTACATTAATACAAAAGTGTTTCCCAACTTGAATGTGGATAATACAATAACATTGAATAATACAACTAAAAAGAATGAGTACAAAGCATCAAGTCTAGATCCAACTCTGGCACATCTCTGGAGTCACTGCAACTGGTACAACTCTACACAACTTGATCCTCAGTTGGGGAATTAATGGGGTGCATAGCACATTCCACCTGACCACATGGGCCCGAAGGCCCACCCCTTGTGCTAGGAGTTGACAAGGAAGACCCTCAACCAAAACAGCTAGGTGAACAATGAAAAATAAGACTCCACGACAAGAACAACAATAAATACAAGACAACATCCGCTTCCAGAGGAACAAAAGCAACAAGGGGAACCACAAACATGTAAGGTTGCTAAAGGATAGAGTGTCATCACATGGATTGACATGGGTTACCCAATGCAGATCTTCATAGGTTACCGGCCCCTGTCCTAGGTTACCCTGGCAACCTTAACCGATCCTCGGCCCCCATTCTTACACATGCATAATAGACTCACCTTTCATGAAGACAAGGTAGTTGATTTTCCATTCCAGGCCTTCTCGTCTCATCCCAAGCCTAAACGAGTGTTTGGGCCATGAGAGAGGCATCCATTATCTTTTATTAGTGTGAATTACTACCCAACCCCCTAACTGTTTATTAGTTTATCACTTGATTACATCAACTTCCACATGAGTTACCCAAGATACCACTTAGGGTCCCAGCCCCCATGGGAAGCCACTCTCCCTACTAGCAACTAAAACTCAATCACAAGCGGGGTAAGCCAACTTGCACAAAAAGTCAAAACCAAAAGTAAATACATCCAGTGAGGCATGCACCATCTCACACTAACACTTCATAGTAAAGAAAACCACTTTCAAGTGCAAGGCTAAACCCACCAAAATCAAATTAAACATACGAACCATAGTTCACAAAGAACCAAAATGAAAACTAATTATAAAGCAACATTTTGTTTCCCCTCCTCTGGAAGACTCAAAAATTTCTACCCAAGAATTTACAACTCAGGGTAAAACAAAGCGACACGAGTTCCCAAATATATTTCATCTCGATTTCAATAAATAAAATCTCCTCAAAACGAAACAACCCAAGAGGAAGATACAAAGGGGAACCACCAAAAATCCACCTTTAACAACATGAATACATTCCAAGTATTAATCATAAAGAATAATAAACAGTCAATTATTTTCTATTGATTTAGTCATTACAAAATCTTTTAAAATAACTAAAGAAGTTATATAATCATATTTTATAAATATCACAAAACATATTTTATCACACACAATTTACTTCCACTAGCCAATCAAAAGCACTAAACTTCAAAGGACATTTAAATCATTGTTTACAATTTGTCTTTTCCCTGCTTAAGAAATCATTTATATCATTAAAGATAAAATATAAACTTATTTTAATTCTACTCAAATCATTCAAGTTTACAAAACTACCATATAAAATCACTATTAAATAATTCACAAGGAAACAAACATTCATTTAATGATTAGAGGTATTCTAATTAATTTTGCATATATCTTCCAAAACAAGCAATCAATTATTTCTTTAAATATAACACCTCCAATATGAAATACCGCATAATAATAAATTTTACTACAATTTAAGTCAAGACTTAATATTATATACAAAATTTAGAATTGATATCACTATTTTCATAAAAGATTAAATAAATCTATTCACCATATATTATATACTTAATCAAATGACATACCTAAACATAAATATCCTTTACAATAACTATAATATAAATATATTGACATTTATGACCTATAAATGCAATGACCATACAATATTTCAAATTATAAAATAGCCACGGTTGGGAGAAGATAAGTGATCTATTCACATAAATCATTTCATTTTCTAGAAGTTCAGAGAAACTAAATAAATAAATATTCAATAAAGGGAACTATTCCTTCTCACAAAGTAAATTACAATAATGAGTTGAATAATTGTGCTATCTACCCTAAACAGGATATTCTTGTATTCATAAATTTTCAACTCTTAATGAATTATATAATCAAACACAATTACATAACATGATTTATTTCTCCTTACTAATTTATCAACTTTCCTTTAAGAGGAAAATCAATGTATAAGAGATCATCCATTGTATTTACTCAATTTATCTCGAACAAATATCTTTTAAACATAATCAAATATAAATATACATACATATATTCATATGTACATATATTTATACATGTGTATTTCTATAAAAATATACACCATTCTAAAATATTATATATATATATATATATATATATATATATATATATATATATATATATATATATATATATATATATATATATATATTCAATTTAAATATACTACTATATATAAAGAACAATATTATGTAATCTCCTTTACCACAACCTATTATTATCTCAACAGCAAAACGAGCTCACAGTAGAAGGAAACATATAAACTTGCGCATTTACCATGAAATGAAGTCTCAACACTATTTAATCTTGTTGGGGTTTGTTTGAATGACTACATGATACTAGAAAAGGAAGCAAATTTGTTATATAGGCTAATACAAAATAAGGGTAAGTATTCGAATATAATTATAACTCACTGCAAACTTTAAAACAACCTACGATTGTGAAGAAGGGGGGCGCATGAAGTATGGCAGTGTTGTGAACATTTTGTGTCAGTGAATGAAACATGCATATCTGTGAGGTTATCAAAGCAACAATCCAAACAAAACTTGTACTTTTCAATTGGAATTATTTGGAACTTATTCTAAGCACAAAAGGGCTCAATCTACTCAAAAATTTAAGACTAATATGCCTATCAACGGTTATAAGCAAACAAATATTTCAATGCCTAAGAATACCAAGTCGACTATCAAGCATAATAAACTCTCTTAATACCACTGACATGCCTGAAACTCAACAAAAGTAGTTCAAATCACACAGCATGCAAATCGAACTAAAATCAAGGCAATTACAGGCATCGGATGCCAAGGAAACCGCATTCTATCCTAAATAAATTTCATAACAACACTAAACTTTGGAAAACCAATTTCATACAAACGAATTCAATAACTGGCCTGGATTTCTACGCTTGAAACTTGGAGCAGATGTGTTGTATCGACTTCCTCTCACAGCCAATGATCCATTCTCCAGAACTTAGTTACTTTTCAAAGAATTATTCTACTACGAACAACATCAATACCAAAACTATATTATTTTTCTGAAATATTTTCGCAGAGAAAATTTTAACTAATGAACACCTTATTCCAAAAAACAAGAAAGATCTTTATTTTTCCCAATAAAAAAATCCAAGGGATAAGCTTCGAAATTAAAAATCAACAAAAATGGAAAGTTGCATGTTTGAAAAACAGTTTGGGAGTCGTGCATGTGCACACACTTCGTCTTTTTCATCTTTTTCCATTTAGAACTCGATTTTACATCCATTCAACATCTTATCTTCTTATTTATTTTAAATCCCATTATTATCCACATTAAAATAATTATCTTTTGATGATAATAACTTATCAATTATTATTAACTTCAATTTAAAACAATGCTTTTAACAAAACAATTTAATCTAACTTCATTAACAAATCCTAATCTTTATATTTCATAAAATTAATTTATTTAATTATTATTTTAATTTTCCAAATTTATTTGAATTACCTTAGTAAATCAATTTTAATTTAATTAATTGATTTAAACAAAGCCATATAAACTGTTAAGTTCACCAATAAACCAACTTACTCAAAATTTAAGGATGGTCAAAATGGAAGGGGCACCACATCATTAGTTAGTTGCATTTACAGCATTACATGTAGTCATATTCGCATCATACAATCTTTTATTTGAGTGAACCACTTCAATTTTGGGGTTCTATCTCTCTCCTTTTAGGTGGAAGATCCTAAGAGTGCAAGAGAAGCCTATAGCCAACCACAAAATTGTTGGTTCAAGATTCAATTAGGGTAAGGTTTTTGGTTAATGATTAGGGTTAGATTTAGGATTAATGTTTAGGGTTAGCATTGTAATTTTAGTGTAAAGCTTGAGGTTAGGGTTTGAGTTCATTTAGGGTTAGGTTTAGCATTATGATTTAATCAGGATTGGTGTTAGGTTCAATTAGGGGTAGGGTTAGGGTTAGGTTTAGAGATCACTAATAACCCTAACCCTAACCCTAATCCTAAATCTAATTCTATCTATAACCATAACCCTAACCCTAATTGTAAACCTAACTATAATCTTAAACCTAAACCTAATCATAATATTGATTCTGATTATAACCCTAACTCTAATTCTATCTCTAACCATAACCAAAACCCTAACCATAAACCTAATTATAATCCTAAACCTAATCTTAATCGTAACACTAATTTTATTTCTAACCCTAAACCTACACCGAACTCTAACATTAATAATAATTTTAACTCTAACCCTAATTTTACCACCCACAATAAATAAATATATATGGTAGTTTACTCACATGTTTATGATCTCAATTCGCTAGAGTTGCATAAGTGGTAAAAATTAGATGAACTTGAAACATCAATAAAATTCATTTTATTTATTTTATTTATTTTCTTCTAAGATAAATGTCAAATAGAACTTGCAATTATTGTTTTCAACTTTAAATATTTTACAAAAGAATATTTGTTGGGAAATGTGTTTAAACCTTTCAATTATATAAAGGTTATTGTATATATTTCCTAGTTACATCGATAGGTGTATATACAATGGTAGCATGGGGTGGCATTGAAGAGCAAAATGTGAGTGTGTTAACTTTTTCAAGAAACTCCTAAAATGGCCGACATACATTAAATAATGATATATTGTAAATTTGGACCATTCATTATTAGGTTTTAGATCTAATGGTGGATATTTTGTTGGCTTGTCTTGCCCTAGAATGTAACCCTATTATATGAGGGCATTGTATTACGACTGTGGTAGAAAGATGGTGATGTTTTTGAGAGTCTGATAGCAATCATGTTGTCTCTTGATCTTTGAGTGGTGAAACTCCTGCACGAGAAGCTTGTTCTGCAAGTATATTGTAATCTTTGTGATTTTTGAATAATATATTGGGTGGCTTTTGTGTTTATTTTTGTTTAAGTTTCTATAACTGTTAAAGATCTGTAAATTTTTGCATTATTCTCCTATCAAGATTAGTGTAGGAAGTTGTTATGCTACCTTAGCTTCCTAACAAGTGGTATCAAAGCTTGATCACCTTTGGTTTTGATTGTGGGTTGTTGGGTTTTTTGAACTAATCCATATTTGAGTGGGAACTTGTGTAGAAGAAACTTTGTGATCTTGTTGCAGGAATTTTTAGATGGCAAGTTCATCAGGGAGAATAGAGGTGGAGAAATTTTCTAGAAATAATTTTGAGATGTGGAAGCTAAAGATGGAGGATCTATTGATAGATTGAGATCTGTGGGATGATGTTGATGAGAATGTTTCAAGGCCTGCAGATCTTACTGAAGTTGCTCAATATGATATTACAAACTGTAAAGCCAAGGGTCTAATCAGATTGTGCTTGACATAATTTGTTTTAATTAATGTCCATGAAGAGACCTCTACACAAAAATTATGGAAGAAGCTTAGTGAGATGTATAAGGATAAATATTTAGTGAACAATATTTTCTTGAGGAAGAAGTTGTGTTCCTTGAGAATGGAAGAGGGTGGAAGAATCACAGACCACCTAGAAGCATTCAATATGTTGGTGGCTCAATTAGCATCAATTGGTGTCAAAATGGATGAGGCAGAGAAATTTCAGATCCTGCTTCATTCTTTGTCTAATTCATGGGATTCTCTTGTGATGGTTATTGGGAATACTTATGTAATTTTGAAGATTAAACATGTGGTGGGTTCTTTTCTTTCTAAAGAGGTGAGGAGGAAGCTATCCATCGCTGCTAAGGAGGCCCTAAATGTTCGTGGAAAACCTAAGGAAAAGGCAAGAAAAATGAGAAGCATGAACAATCCAATTCCAGGGGGAGATCTAAATCTCCTCGAAAGTCCAAAGTTATTTGCTAGAACAGCGATCAGCCTAGACATGTTCATAAGGAATGCAAAGAAGAAAAGAAGAAGAAAAAGAAAAAAGTTGATTTTGATTCTGAGTCTGAGAAGGAAGATGGTGACGCATTCATTGCAGCTTTGGCAACTCATGCAGGTAATGATGCATGGTTAATTGACTCAAGTGCATTTTTCCATATGACCTTTAATAGAGATTGGTTTTCTGAATATGAAGAATTTGATGGACGTAAGGTGTACTTGGGTGACGATTCTCATTTACACATTGTTAGTCGTGGTAAAGTTAAAATCAAATTTCTTGATGGTAGAATAAAAAGCATTAATGGTGTGTTCATATTCCTAGACTAGCATGAAATTTGTTATCTATGAGCAAACTAATAGATGTGAGTGTGTAGGTAGTATTTTCTGATGCAGGATGCAAGATGGTTAGAAGTGCTATGGTGATTGCTAGAGGTGTTAGATATGGCACATTGTATAAGCTTGATGCATGCACTATTGAGTGCAATAGTACTTCTGTGAAGAGAAAGTCTATGGAAGAAGTGATGATTTCACCTTCAACAGATGGTCATGACTTCTGGGTACCCAAGGGTGCTCTTTCTTTTGAATGAAGTTGCCTGTAGAGAAAACTATGTTATAGCACCAGAGACTTGGCCACATTGGAGAAAAGGGTCTAAGGACCTTGAAAAATAAAAACCTTATTGGAGGTTTGTTTGATTGTAATCTTGAATTCAATTTCTATGAGCATTGCATTTATGAAAAAAAAAATTGTGATGAGTTTTACTCGAGTTCTCATAAATCTTGTGGTGTATTGGATCTTATTCATTGTGATGTGTTTGGTCCTGTAGATGTTCCTTTGATTGGTAAATCTGCATATTATGTTTCATTTATTGATGATTATAGTAGAAGGAAATGGGTATATTTTCTAAAGAGTAAATCTGAATTTTTCAGTCAATTTAAAGAATTTAAAGCAATAGTTGAGTTGTAGACTAGAAAGAAAATAAAATGTTTAATGACTGATAATGGCAGTGAATTTTTCTCTAATGATTTCGATAGATTCTATAAAGATTGTGGTATTCATAAACAGAAAACAACTTTGTATTCTCCACATTAGGATGGAGTTGTAGAAAGAATGAACAGGGCACTAATGGAGAAGGCTAGGAGTGTGTTGAGTGGTGCTAGTCTAGAACAATTTTTTGGGTTGAAGTTGTTGCCATTGTCTGTTACCTGATTAACAAGTTTCCTACATCAACTCTTATTGATAAGACACCTATAGAGGCATGGTCAGGTTGCAAGCTTTCATTAAGACAACTTAGATTTTTTGGTTGTGAGGCATATGTACATGTACCAAAGGATAAGCGAACAAAGTTGGAGAACAAGGTTGTCAAATGTATCTTAATCGGATAATAGTTATGGTGTGAAAGGATACAAGATTTGGGATCATGTTGTACAAAAGGTAATACATAGTAGAAGTATTATTTTTAGAGAAACTAAGCCTTCTTTTGTTACATTGTAGCCAAAACAAAGTAAACAGGAAGATGTGATTCAATTTCCTTCTACACCTGAGAAAGTTGAATCGAAGCCCAAGGATAGACAAGAAGTTGAGGAGAGCTCATCTAGCTCTGGATCTTCATTAGAGGAGGAAGAACCTCCAACTCAACTTCTTTGTAGGTCCACAATATATAGACAACCACCTGAAAGGTATTCACCTGATGATTGGAGATGCATTTTTTCTTTGAATACTAACATAGATGAACCCAAATCTATAGAAGAGGCACTAGGTATGAATGATGTAGAATCTTGAAAGATTTCTATGGATGAAAATGGCATCTTTGAAAAAGAATGATACATGGGATCTTGTACCATTTCCTAAAGGATGAAAACTTGTTGGTTGCAAATGGGTGTTCAAGAAAAAGATTGGTTCAGATGAAGGTATTGAGAAGTATAAAACAAGGTTGGTTGTGAAGGGTTACTCTCAAGTTGAGGGTGTTGATTATAGTGAGATATTTTCTCTTGTTGCAAAAATGACATCCATTAGATTTTTTCTTTCTATTGTTGCTACTTATGATTTAGAGGTTGAGCAAATGGATGTGAAAATTGCTGTCCTTCATGGTGATTCGGAGGAGGATATTTATATGACATAGCTAAAGCACTATGTGGTGAAAGCTAAAAGTAAGTTAGTTTGCAAATTGAAGTCTTTTTATGTCTTAAAACAAATTCCTAGGATGTGGTACTAGAAATTTGATACATATGTGTTGAGTTTGGGATTTAAGCATTCTAAATCATATCATTGTATTTATTATAAAACTGATGGCGATTGTTTCCTATTTATTGCATTATATGTTGATGATATGTTATTTATTGGTAGAGGGAAAGATATGGTTTCAGAATTAAAATCTCAACTTGCTGCTAAATTTGAAATGAAAGACCTTGGTGCAATTAAACACATTCTTGGGATGGAAATTAAAAGAGATAGAGTGAACAAATAGCTATGGCTTGGCCAAAGTAAGTATGTCAACTCAATTTTATAGAGGTTTGATATGCAGGATTGTAAATCGTTATATGTTCATGTTTCATTTGGAACAAAGTTATCTATGTCAAATTGTCCAACATCTCCATCGGAGATGGAAGAAATGAACAGAGTGCCTTATCAGAGTGTAGTTAGAATTTTGATGTATACTATGGTTTGTACTAGACCATACATTACCCAAGCAATGGGAGTTCTTTCTAGATATATGTCTAATCCTAGAAGAGTTCATTGGGATGTAGTTAAAAGAGTCTTTAGATATTTGTGCAGTACATTAGATTATTCCTTATGTTATCATAGTTATATGACTATAGATAAGATTTCCCTTAATATTATTGGTTATGTGGATTCAAATTGGGCAAGTGATGTTGATAGCAGAAGATCCACTAGTGCTTATGTGTTAACTTTATTTGGTGGTGCAATTAGTTGGATGAGTAAGCGACAGACTATGGTTGCTTTGTCTAGTACTGAAACAAAGTATATGGAAGCTACTCATGCTTGTAAAGAAGTCATTTGGCTTAAGAGACTGTGTTCAGATATTGGAATAAAACAAGGTGTAGTGATAATTTATTGCAAAAGTCAGAGTGTGATATGTCTAGCCAAGAACTCGACATTTCATGCCAGGACCAGGCACATTGATGTACTATATCATTTTGTTATAGATATGGTCAAAGATGGTAGGGTGAAGTTGGTTAAGGTAGAGACTTTGATTAATATTGTTGATTCTTTAACTAAGCCTATGAGCACAGAGAATTTTAGATGGTGTTCAGAGACTATGGGCCTTTTGGCCCCTAGTAATTAAGAGACCATGTTTACTCCATACTGTTGCTCTTGCAAGGTGTTCGAAAAGTGGGAGATTTTTTGGGAAAATGTGTCTCAACCTTACAATTATATAAAGGTTATTTTTGATAGGATATATATGAATATGTGTGTGTGTATATATATATATATTTCCTAGTTACACCAATAGGTGTATACAATGGTAGCATGGGGTGGCGTTGAAGAGCAAAACGTGAGTGTGTTAACTTTTTCAAGAAACTCCTAAAATGACCGACATATGATATATTGTAAATCTAGGCTGTTCATTATTAGGTTTTAGATCTAATGGGGGATATCTTGTTGTCTTGTCTTGCCCTTGAATGTAACCCTATTTTATGGGGGCATATTTCCTAGTTACACCAATAGGTGTATACAATGGTAGCATGGGGTGGCATTGAAGAGCAAAATGTGAGTGTGTTAACTTTTTCAGGAAACTCCTAAAATGACCGACATACATTAAGTAATGATATATTGTAAATCTAGACTATTCATTATTAGGTTTTAGATCTAATGGGGGATATCCTGTTGTCTTGTCTTGCCCTTGAATGTAACCCTATTTTATGGGGGTGTTGTATTATGGCTATGGTGGAGAGATGGTGATGTTTTATGAGATTTTGATTGTAACTATGTTGTATCTTGATCTCTGAGTGGTGATACTCCTGTGAGAAGCTTGCTCTACAAGTATATTGTAATCTTTGTGATTTTTGAATAATATATTGGGCAGCTTTTGGAGTGTGGGGTTTTTCTCCCGAAAGGGTTTTCCCCATGTAAATCATTGTGTCGTGGTATGCATGATATTTGTGTTTATTTTTGTTTAAGTTTTTGTAACCATTAAATATTTGTAATTTTTTGCATTATTCTCCTCTCAAGATTAGTGTAGGAAGTTGTTCCGCTACCTTAGCTTCCTTACAATATTAATGAACCTACTCAAATCAAAATTGAGTTAGATTCAAGTTTTCAAATTATGGGACCTTTAAAAAAGGTAAACTTTATCTCTTAGATGAAACCATCCATGTCTTCTCAAGTTTCATTTTTATCTACTGTTGAAATTGAGCTGGTTAGATTAACACTAAGGGAATGAAACAAAAAAAATCACATAGACTCAAATTGTGGATAAGTTCCTCTGTGGGTTGAACAAGTATGTGAGCAAGGTTATTAGAATTTTTTGAGGTTGTATTTCCTTACATGTGAGATGCTCAAAGAAATTTATTGTAGGAGAGAAATTTTAATACACTAGCTCTAGTTTTCCTAAAGAGACAGTTGGAAGATGTCAAATCCAAGCATACAAAAGTTGTCCAAGGTTTATTGTTTTAACTATCCAAATAATTGAAGAATCAAATTTTATTTAGAATTTTTCATAGGGGAATTATAGGAAACAACCATTATTGAAGCTCATTTGAGAGATATCACTTGTAGTTCCAACACAAGTGGATCTTGAATACAATTTCTCTCAATCGTTAAACGGAAAGATACAGTTTCTCCTTAAATTTTATTTTATTGAAATCCTTAATTAATTGTAAAATTTATTTTTTAAGACATAAAAAATTGTTGTTGTAGCATGGCCAAATCTAGACTATTTAAATTTTTTTCACCTGGTTTGGGGCTAGAAAAAAAGAATAGTATCATATTTTATTTTACAATTTTGATTCATGTTACTTCAATTATATTTTTATTTTAGAGTTGATTTAAATAAAGTGATTTTTGATGTTTTATTGAAGGTATAGTCTATTTTTTAAAATAGATGAAAGAAATTATGTTTCAAAGCTATTAAATCAAACAAAGTCTAAGATTCAAAGTATCAAGTAATCAAAGTGAAAAAAAATGAACTACAATATCATGCAACTTCAAAGAGGAAACAAAATCAAACAATGATAAACTCTAAATATTCATTATCAATTACACCTCTTTCAATTAATTTGAACTATGTTGCTTTCATTCAAAGAAGGTGATCATTTTTAAAATTAAGGGTTTCTTGCCCTTAAAATTAGTAGAGAATTTTTTTTACAAAGTGGCTAAAAGCTAATAACAAATAAAACAAACACAATCTTCAACTAGAAAAACTTGAGATGGAAAAATAAGCGAACTACAATAGTTAGGAAAAATTGCACACACTTTCACAACACCCCTGAAGAAACCAACATCACCTCTACATTTATGGTCACAATTCATCACGGCCACAATATCCTTCTCTAGAAACCCTTTAATCTCATAGTTCTCCATGTTCTTGAACACAATTCCATGAATGAGCTCGTTTATCCTCAAAACCTTGTATAGGGCATAATTCTCAAAAGGAGGGGTAAACAAACTGGTTACCTCCAGAAGGCCATTAGTATGAGGCAACAAATTTTTTACTATCTTATTCACATCATTGCTAAAATTATTGACCTCCTACAATTCATGATACATGGCCAATAATTGTTTATTAAGTACCTTCAACTCATCCTGTGAAGCCTTCTTGGTAGTATCAATTCAACGCATAGGAGAACCCTCCAAAACAACATCCTCCCCTAGCTAAGGGGACACATACTCGCTAATGAAATGATGGAGTAGTCAAACCCTAGCAACCTAGTTTAGAACTTTCTCCTCCAACCCTCAAAGAAAATCTTCAAGAAATTAAGCATAAGAACAAGCAACCCTTATGTCCCCAAATTCCTAGAATCTTGAGAACCTTTTTCATACAAGAAAGGAAGAGAGAGGGGCTCAGGTGGAGAATTAGCCTTCAAATAATCAAAGATTACCTTTAGGTGTTGATGTAAAACATAGCCTTTGAAATGAGGATCTCTCCCTTTCCTAACACCACAAGCGATAACCAACACCCAAAAATATCTTGACAACCACTACATCACCCCAAGCACCAAAAAAGAAAAAGAAAAAAATGATGCGCAAACTAAGAGAAAAGAATAAATGCTTCACTAAGAAAAAGACCTCTCTTAATCATAATGAGCTACTAGCTATTAGCTTCCCAAGACATGCTCACTACTTGTTCAAAAAAGGGGTTAGACAATTTAAAGACATTTGGGATTTTGATATAGTTGATTGAACTTCATTGAATAATATCAAAGAACATTATGGGTTGAGTAACAAATATAAGCAACTCTTGATTCTTATTCCTGTCACTTGTTCATTTTAATCTGGCTATGAAATTATGTACTTCAAGGAATTTTTACTTCTTTAAAGATTGGAAATGGTTGTCTTTCATTCATTTCAATCATTTTCCTTTAAATAAAATTTATATCCATTTATTTCCTAGTTGGAATCTTACTCCTTGTCTGAATCATAAGTGGAAATGTGTATTTAGCTCCAAATTTTGGTCTAAAATGAGTGCTCAAATATGGAAATATAAATCTAACTTCGATACTCAAGTGTTGGTTTGGAAAATACTACATTGCAAGCTACCTATGGGAGATAGATTGAAATGTATTATGGTCCAATCAACTAGCTATCCTTTTTGTCGTGGCATTAAAAGTTTCAAACATATATTTTGGGACTATCTTCATGTTAAAAAGCAATGGTCTGATGTTTTTAGAGATTTCTCTATGATTTTAAATCATGAATGGAATTGGAAAGAAGATATTCTTGGTTTTACTATGCAAAACAATGTGATTTTTTATTCTATTCGACAAGTAGTTTTAAAAATTATATGGGAGTTCATAGATGTGCTGCTATGTTTTCTAATAACTATCATCAGGTAACCAATACTCTAAGGATTTACTCTGATATATTTCTCCAGGTAGCTTTTCTTTTTTCATAGATCCAAGTCTTATGCAAGAAGAATGGGAAGGTTAAACATCAGCTACAACAAATTAAAGAACACTTAGTTATGATGCTTCAACTTGATAGTAAGCTCAACCATAGTAAAAATGGTGTACAATTTATGTAATTTTTCTCCTTATTGTTGCCCTTGTTGTTGGAGTACTAGTGTTTTTACTACCCTTGGGGCTAGTCTGTTGGTGTTTTTTTTTTTTACTTTAGGTACCTTTTGTAGCTTCATTCTTGTAATTTTTTATTTGCTTTGTTCAATATAAAAAAAATCAATAACCTTCATTACACAATATGACAATAGTGCCAAATCTTCAATGGCTATAGGAAATATGGAAAAAGGATTTCCTTTTCCAAATCCATAAATAAAAATCATAAGCCATCACTTTAAAGGAGTCATCCATCACCAATGGGACATGGCCAAACCGTGACACTTAAGGGGGAGGCATCCAAGCAAAAAATACTACCTTAAGAAAAGATCTCATTACAAAACAACATTAAGCCAAGTCCTTCTCAAGGAGAGAAGTCAAACCTTCTAAAGAATCTACCCTATCACTAACCAAGGAAAAAAATAGGCATTTGATCCACCCTCATAGTCAAATATTCCACCACCTTATTAATCTCCCTATATAACGATGTAAAAAGAGAATATTTTCTATTTCTTACAATGAGAAAATTTTTGTTTAGACTATTACATTTCCTACTAGGGTGAGGCTACTTACCTAACCCTTGAATAAAAATAGAGGAATTCCCTTTCCACAATCAACTACTTACAACTAGAGGAAATGACTTGGAATAGCCCCTTAATAATTGTCATCTGTTCTACTTCATTGTTTGACTAGATATCCAAACATAAGAACCACCCAACACAAAGGAGTCCCCCTAGTCCCTAGAACAAAACCAACCCAAGGTCACCATAGGAAGTCCCATCAAAGTTTAGTTTCCAAAAGCTAGAACAAGGTTTCAACCATTAGCCTTCCTACAATCATTATTTTTATCCTTCACCCCATTAATAGAAGAAAAGTAGGTTATTGTTAAACTTTGTTGGAATGTTTAACAAATTTACTATGGGGCTGATGCAAGAAGTTGGGTACACAAAAAGTTCAAAAAGTGGAAATGTTTTTGTTATTTTTCAGAATTTATCACACTTGGACTGAACATTTGAGGCACTTACACAATGAATCTTAAAAAAAATCAGTAATATGAAATCTATCATTTTGAATCTAGTTTCTAAATATGTAAATTATTAAAATACCCAGAGTATAGAAATTAAATTTTGATAGGGATCTATAAAAACCACTTTTTAAAAGTCCCTATTTTTTTACCATACCAAGCAGGTATACGGACAACACTTTTTGACCCAAATAAAATTATTTTGCTAATTCCTTTTGGGAAAAGAGAGCTAAAAACATGAAGTTTGATGTGGATTTTTTTTGTAATTTTTGGTTGAATATTTTTTTTTTATTAAATTTTCATTGGCCTTAATTGATGTTTTTTAAAATCAACGTATACGGACAACATAATTGGGCCTAAACAAACAAACAAACAAACAAAATTGACTCTTTTTTTTTTTCATTGTGTAGAGAATTGTCTGAAGTTTGATGCCATATAATTTTTTTTACAAGAAACTTAACCAATAAAAAGTTATTAAAAAACCTGAATATTTCAAGTTTAAGGACTAGTTTTCTTAGAAATTAATTAAAAAATAGAAAACATAATCCAATATTAACAAAATTTATATATTTAGAAAGTAGACATTGTGTTCTCTAATGGGTTTTAATTCTATAGATTCATTCAGAAAAAAAGTCCATTAGCAATATTGTCAAAGTTGGACATTCTTCTTCAATCTACCTTAGTTTTTTAGTTGCATGTCAAAGGCTAAGGCTCGGATTGCCAAGCCTTTCCCAAGCCTAAAACCAAGGTTGGATGTGGTGTGGAAATTCAATTTTTAAATAACGCGTATGCGTTATTCAAATAAAACGCGTACGCGTTTCATAATGCATACATGTTACCCATTTACCCGTTTATTTTTAAAAAATAAATACCTTCGCAAAATGTGTACACGTTTCAAGTGTGGAAATTCAATTTTTAAATAACGCATACACGTACGTGTTATTCAAATCAAACACGTATGCGTTTCATAACGCATATACGTTACCCATTAACCCGTTTATTTTTAAAAAAAATACCTTCGCAAAATGCCTACGCGTTTTGAAACGCGTATGTGATTCAGACCGCGTACGTGTTTCTGGTTCGCATACCCGTAGCTGAGTACATACGCGTTTTTTAGATAACGCGTAGGTGTTTCCTTCGAAACTTTTTGTTTTGCCCGAAATTTCCCCTCTTCGTGTACTCAACTTCTTTCTTTTATCCTATGGAATTTAATGTGTTACACCCTTGCTTATAGTGTGCATAGGGATATGAGTAGTCAACTTGTGGCTACATTAACTCTTAATTAAGTTATATGATCATTAATATATTCATAAATAGGTAGTTAATTTAGCTTGAGGTGGCATCCAAACTTTTGAAATTTTTCACCCTCCAAGTAGCTTATTATTCTCAATTATTTGTAGCATAATTCCTATTATATTCTTCTCTAGTGCAATTTGTTTCATTACAAGTGGTACATAGTTTGGCATTCAAAGCACAAGAATCAATGTGATTTCTTTTTACTCAAGGGGTCAAATTGTGAAGTGTATATCTCTCTCAATTTAGTGATATTTTTCTTAATTTTTGGAGGCTTTTTAAGGCCATATTGAATCTATTAATCCAAATTTGAGGCTATTTGGAGCACGTTTGAAGGAGCTATTATATATTTAGGGTTTCCACAAATTCGCTCTCAAGGCTACAAATCAACATTTTATTCTAACTTTTTATTTTTTTATCAAGGGCATGTTGAGGTTACTACAACCTATATTTTAGGTCACTTGGAGTTGTATAAGAGCGAATTTGCACCCTAGGTGCGATTCCCCCTTTTTCCTTATTACACTTTAGAAAATCGAAGGCAGAGGCTTAATTCACTTAAGCCTGCTGATGGCAGTCCACTTGGCACCCATTTTGTGTGTCAGTGGAGGCATTTCTATTAGGGACGCTCGCGCGGCGCGCAGACATCCCTAGTAGATTCCTGCGGCTAAGCCAACAGAGGCATTACTCTTCCCATTGGCAGCGAAGTTGTAACGCCTCCTTCGGCCACCCAACCTGAATATGGCCATTTCTTTCTTCATTCCTTCATAATCAAGTATTTGAACTTGCATTAGGAGGTTGGATGAAGATTGGAAGAACTCTACACCACTTCAAGCTCATTTTGCACTCATATTCTAGCATTCCAATCATTCGATAGCAGCCATATCACACTCCATCACATTGGTAGAGCAAGTTTGGGACCACGCCATTATAGTAGAGGCTTGATTTCCTCTCATTTCTCCCCCAAGTAGCCTTGAGTGCTCTTGGTGGAGGTGGTAAGCTTTCCTCTCCTCTCCTTTATCATTTGGTTGGGTAGCATAGTACTATTTTTTTAGTGCTTGTGTTTTATCACTTCTTTATCTCCTTTCCATTGGCTATCTGTGGAGGTGGGAACACTTAAATGAGGGTCTGACTGAGGCAGGCCCCTATACAGCCACCCCCAATATTCTCTCTCTTGTTGTGTGTAGGTGGACGCACTTCAAGAAGCTAGCTGGAAAACAGGGTCTTCTATGAGATTGTCTTCATCATATTGGCTTTGGTATATCTACTCTATCACCTTCGCTTGTACTTTTCATATTTCAATGTCATTTTGTCCCCTTAGAAGTAGTTAAGCTACTCTGACAAGTCATTTTAGTGTGTTTAACCTCATCTTGGTTGTTGTTTGATCTTATAGACTACAACTTATTTCTGAGACGTCAGCACGTCGCGTTGTTGTTCGAAGTTCACGCTGACATCCTCAGGCTAAGAGCTCCCTGAGGCGCAGAGTTGGACCTAAAGATTGACTCACCTGGCTCCACCTTGAAACTCGGGATTGTAGAGTGATCGTAGGACTCTAAAATCCTCATCATTCTCATCCTCATACCCTAAACATATACTTAGCTGAGGTAAGTTAGGGCAGCCTCTCACATCTCGACCCTCCGTGACTTGGGGTCTTGCATGCAGTGGTCCCCCTCTCTTACAGAAGTATATTTGAGAATTTATTGTGAAATAATGGTTTCCACCAAATTCATGAATTTCTCAGATTTTTTTCTAAAAAGTGAGATCTACGCCCCATAAGTTATAAAAAAAATTAAGATCATTTGGATTTTTTTTGTGGTATAATACAAAATTATTTTCCCCGTCATAGTGGATCTTGCCACAAGAAGAAAAAGAATCTTGTCACACTTGAAAAATCTCTAGAAAAGAATGGTATGGTAATTGAGGAGATTGATCCCAATTATATTGAATCTATAAGGGAAGGAAACAAGAAGATTTGGGATGAGATATTTATCATTGAGGGTGGAGATGATAAAAAACTCATTACATGTGTTATATGGAATGATGGGAGTGGATTCACATCTTAAGAACAAAGAGGAGAATGTGTTTTTTAAAAGAAATGGCACTTTTTAAGTTTGAATCAGATATGATGGAGTGTCACCCAAATAATTCTATGGCTAGGCACTTAACACCTAAGGTGGATGTGCACAAGTTTGATGGCAAGGATCCATTAACTTGGATAAATCAAATGGAGAAATTTTCTGATGTACACCAAATTCCAAAAGGGAAAAGAGTTTCAATAGCTTTCTTATATCTAACATCAAAGCAATTCATTTGGTATTGATGGCTATGTACCAAAGGAAGAAAAAGGCTCTCATGGTCACTTCGTCAATTTTTA
This sequence comes from Sequoia sempervirens, assembly GCA_007258455.2. NCBI lineage: Eukaryota > Viridiplantae > Streptophyta > Pinopsida > Cupressales > Cupressaceae > Sequoia > Sequoia sempervirens. The sequence continues at coordinate 221,166 of VDFB02110195.1, forward strand.
TAAAAGGGGTATAATTGCACTATAGTAATAGTGTATCAAAAAATTACTTCAAACAATTAGTTAAACCACAACAAATAAGATCATTCAAGGATTATATTTGACAATTTCATAACCTATATTTGTGAGTACAAACAATTTCCAAGGAGACCTTAAATGACATGTTTATTGGCAACCTCAAGGATCACATTAAACATGAGGTACATAGTTTTTGTCCAACTGTATCTAAATATTTTTCCTAGCTCATAGGGTAGAGGATAAGTTTTCGAGTACAACAATTCCCTCGACCCAATTGACTGAATCCCCAATACATTTAAAAAATAAAGAAAAAAGGACTATGTTTTTATTGTGATAGAAAACATAATAGAGGACTTAAATGTGCAAAAACTATTTTTTTCTACATTATAAGGTTAAGTGAGGAACAAGATGATGAAGAATATTTTGGTAGTGAGCTAAATAAAAAATTAAGAGATACTCAACCAACCATCTCATATCATGCACTTTCTAGCATTAGCATCCCACGGACTCTCAAGGTGGTGGATTTCTTAAAGAAAGAGAGAATAACAATAGTGATTGACCTCGAAAGCTCTCACAACTTCAATAAGAAGTTGGCTACTTGTCTAAAATATTTTATATATCTAACTCCATAATTTTAGGTCAAAATTATAGACGGAGATACCATAAATTGACGAAATATCAAAATTATAGATGGAGATGCTATAAATTGTTTGAGGAAATATCATATGATTAAATTGACTATGGGAGAATACCAACTAGATTACGCAATGCTTTTTAGTCCCACGGGTGCAATAGATATTATGTTGGTAGTTTCTTATTACATTGGAAACAATTGAGATGAACTCCCAAAAGCTATTCATTAGATTTCATTTAGAGGGAAAGATAATTGAACTAAGAGGGTTGCATGCACCCCATAGATGGAAGGTTTTCATCAAATGCAAAAGATGCTTAACAAAGGGGTTGATGGATTTGTGGTCCAATTCTTTTATTAGCATCCTATCCAAAAATGCTCCTACTCAACCAAATCTACAAGCAACTGTAGATAGTCACTCAATAATTTTAAGAGATATACCTAAAGGATTATCTCCTTAAATGGATTATAATCATGCCATTTAGCTAGCACATGGGATCCAGCCAGCCAGTGTCAGGCCTTATAGGTACCCTTGTGTACTACAAAGAGATCAAAAAGATAGTTCCTCATATGCTAGAGGTAGGTATTATCAAGCATAGCCAAAGCATTTACTCCTTTCCAATGGTGATGGTATGTGAGAAGGATGACACTTAGCACATATGTCTAGACTATAAAGAAATCGACAACACCATCCAAGACAAGTTCCATATTCCAATCATTAATGATTTACCAAATGAATTTAATGGAGGTATTTTTTTTATAAAATTTGATCCTTGTCAAGTTGTCACCGAATTTGAATTAAAGAAGAAGATTGTAGACACCTAAAAATGTCTAAATGCATTTCTTCTAAATTCATCGTCATTTCATGTCACCATCACTAATCAACCCCTTCATCGCAACATATTTCCCTCTTTAATTAAATAGTTTTTAATTATTTAATTATTTCACTATTTTCACTCATCAACTTTAATTAATTATTTTTTAATTAATTAATCATTTCTATCTAGCCACTCTAATTAATTATTTATTTTATTTTTTTAATTTTTCCTCATTCACTTTAATTAAATCAATTTTAATTATTTAATTAATTTCAAATTATTCTTCCATCTCCATAACTAAATAATTTTTATTTATTTAATTAAAATCATGCATCCCTCTCATCCAACATAATATTTAATTATCTTTATAATTTGTCCTTGACCACTTTAATTAAATATTTCTTAATTTTTAATTAATTTCTAATTATTCTTCTATCTCCATAATTAAATTTTTTATTTATTTAATTAAATAATGCATTATTCTTTCATCCCCATAATTAAATTTATTTAATTAAAATCATGCATGCCTCTCATCCAACATTATTTAACTAGCTAATTATTCTTTTAAAATTAAATAGATTATTTAATTTATTTAGTTTGAATTTGCACATTCCTCTAATTTTATTTATTTCCCTAAAATATCAATTATATCTTTATTCTTTCATCTTTAAATTTAGTGAGTTGACTGAAAAGCAACTCCTTGTAGCAATCACTTACTCCTACTTCATCTCTCATGTAGTCAATCCCCTGATTCATACAGTGACTTAACTCCTCATCATGATCTCTCAACAATTCTCATCCACTGATCTCATCTCACATCCTACACTGTTGATCTAATATCTCTGAAAACTATAAATCAACCATCATTTAGTCATTCAATCTCCAAAATCTCTCAAACTCCACGATCTTGCAGCCATAAGCACATCTCATCTCACTTTGATCGCTTTTGCTAACAAGGTTATGCTAAGTATTTGAGCAATCCACATACATTCAAATAGCATAATCATATTCTACAATGGAGTAAGGCTAAGCGTGTTGGTGGAGGTAAAGTAGTTAGATTAGTTTAATTTATGCTATTTACTTTCATGTGCACACACTTTATTGAGAATAGGTCATTTTGGTCTATGAATTGGTTTCTAATTATTGCTATCATTTCTTATTATTGGAATTCATTAATCATTACTTTACCTATTCACAATGATATTCCCAAGAACACACTTAGGACTCATGAGGGTCTTTATGAGTTTCTAGTGATGTCATTTTTTTACTAATATTTCTACATTTCAAAGTTTGATGAATTTCATCTTTAAACCATCTTTTAGGCAGTTTGTATTTGCACTGTGTAGATCAAGCATCATAAATTTTTCAACATCAAATTTATGCTAATCCTTCCAAGTGTACCTTTGGTCTCAAAAAGGTGGAGTAATTGGGTCACAATGTCTCACAAAGTAAAATTTGATCCAAACAAAATCAAGGCTACAATAGAGCGGCCTATTCCTAAAACCATTAAGAACTTGAGGAGTTTTCTAAGAGTTGCTAGATACTATAGAATATTTGTGAACATGGCCAAATAGCAACAAACCTCACAACTATGTTGAAAAGGGATGTTTTTCAATATAATGAGTTAGCTAATACAACATTTGAGAGATTGAAGGATGCTTTGTTGACCACTCAAGACTTCATCAAGGATTTTATTATGGAGTGTGATGCTTCAAGAAATGCTACATGAGTAGTTTTCATGCATGAAGGTAGGCCCATTTCTTTTGAAAATAATCGATTGAAGGGTAAGAATCAACTTGAACCCATTTATGAGAAGAGAATGCTAGCTATTATTCATACAATAAAACAATGGAGGACATATCTAGTGGATAGACACTTCAAATTTAAGATGGATAATGATATCCTAAAATATTTTATGAAGTAGTAGTTATCCTTTCAAGAACAACAAAAATGAGTCACTAAGATATTGGGTTTTGACATTGAGATCATCTATAAGAAAGAGAAGGAGAATGTAGTGATTGATGCACTATCTAGAAATGGTAAAAATGATGAAGTATCATTATGCGTCATTTCAATATTACAAGTAGGTTGGGTTGAAAAATCCAAATTATAGTGGCAAAATGTGTTGCTACAAGAAATCCCATTCAACAATTGTAAAATGATTCAAGTAGATAAGATAAGTTTTGTTGGAAGGGAAACTCTTTATAGTATAAAGAGATGTACCTATGCAAGAATTCTACTCACAAACACAAGATTCTTGAGAAGCTCTATAATTCTTTGGTTGGGATTACTTAAGCTTTTTAAAGATATCATCGAATCAAGCAAGATTTATCTTGGGAAGGGCTTACAGGTGATCAAAAATGTCTGAAGAAATTTCTAATATGTCAATATAAATTTGAGACAATTAAAAAACCTACTCTTTTATAACCCTCAATTATTCCTAACCAGTAATGTGCAGAGGTCTCCATGGATTTCATCACAAGCCTTCAATGAATAGTGGATTGCCTCACAAAACATGTCCATTTTATTGCATTATCCCATCCTTTTATAGCAATTCCAATGGCAAAAGCATATATGGAGAATATACAAAAGTTATATGGTACCCCAAGGTTATTATTAGTGATCATGACCCTATATTTACTACTAACTTTTGGGAAAATTTATTCTCTTGTTTGGGTACTCAATTAGCTCATGGCTCTTCAGAGCATCAGATGGGAAAACTAAGGTCGTCAATAAGTGCTATGAGGGGTATACATGTTGTTTTACTTTAAATAAGCAACCTCAATGGGTGGTTTGGCTATTAAGAGCCCTCATTTATGGAATTATATAGATACCATCCCCATCCATCACATCATCATTGAGCATGACACCGAGTTCAAACTACAAAAGATCACATTAATATTCAACAAGTACTTTTTGGACTCAAGGAGAATTTTTCCATGGCACAAAATTGAATGAAATGATTGCCTAACCAACACCATAGCAAAAGGATTTTTGAAGTGGGTGAATGGATTTTCTTGAGATTGCAACCTTATAAGCAAATGTCCCTAAAACAACAATTAAAGAGTAATGAATTGTCACTTAAATATTATGGTCCATACCAAATTTTGTAGAAGATTGGCAATGTCACCTACAAGCTTGAGTTACCTCCAACAACAAAGATACATCTAGATTTTCAAGTTAGGTGTTTTAAAAAAGTGATTGGTCAACAGATCTTTGCTCGAACAACATTACCAAACCACATTACCAAACCTCAATGAAGACGGAAGAATTGTCTTAAATCTAGAGTTAATTCTCCAAACACATACAAAAAAGTTGAGGACTAAGAGAATCACAAAGTACCTCATTTGGTGGAAGAATTTGCAAATCAAATATGCCATATAAGTAGATGAAGATTTTGTGCAAAAGCATACACAATTAATCAACATTAAGGACAATGCTTCTTTGCAGAGGGGACGCATTTTATGATGCCCTTAGCCCATAGTATGTATAGGGATATGAATAATTGGCTTGTTACTACAATAACTTTTAATTAAGTCATGATTATTAATAGTCTTATATATGTAGTTAAGTTGACCTAGGGTGGCATCCATGGCATATAGAGGTATATATAAAAATTAGTGGTTAGTTTATTATCACCATATTAATTATGTTCTTGGAGTGTTTTGGAGTTTCCCCCCCCTCAAGGGAACTTATTATTCTCAAGTATTATTAAGTATTTGTAACATATTTCTTATTATTGTGTTCTCTTGTGCAAGTTACTTTATTATAGAATGATTATTTAAAGTGTTCTCATTTCTCCTTTACATTTACATATTTGGATTTTTGTTTTATTTCAAACAGCAATTAGATTATACATTGTTATTCATTTTCTTCTTTCCATTGTGTATGTATTCACACCTCCAGATTATTGAATCTACAAAGAAACCCTATGCAATGGTTTTTTAGAGACCTAAAACAAGAGGAATTTAATTCTTTACCCAAAATTTGCTATGTAGCCTATTGTGAATGCAAAACACCTACCAACAATTTCATTAAACACTATTACTAGGATACATAATTGCTCATCTTGATAGGAGACACCCTATCAAATATACTTTTGGTTCATATATAAATCAATATCACCCAGTATATTTAAAAAAAAGGTATGTGTCCACAAAAGAAATTTTCCCCTAATCAAGTTTGATTCAAGGGAATATAGATCTCAAGGTATAGAGGAAATAAAGAAAAGAGGGCAAATGGAGGAGCTCAAAATATAAGCTTAAACTCTACTTCTTTTTCTCAATAATAAATAATAAATAAATAAAATAAAAAATTATATTATAATTATTTTACAATATAAATATCATATAAAACCTGCAAAATTGTTGAATCAAGAACAATGGAAATTGGGAATAAAAGTTTTCCCATAAAATCTCAAATGGGCTCTCTTGAAAAGGGGGATTCTTGCCAATATGGACTATTTGGATGGTTAAAGCTCTCCAACAATGTCTTAAAACTAAGAATCAATGCAAAATAATCAGAAATAAGAGAGTTAAGTTCTTCCAGAAAGCTGCAACATGTGATGTGAGTTGAATCATTGATCAAGAGAGCAACATGTGATGTGAGAGTTGAATCGTTGATCAAGAGAGCATGAGATATTTTAAGAGCAAAATCGCAAGAGAGAGCTTATGAAAATTTAGTATGGAGATACTTGAAAGAAAAATTTGAAAGATATTCTTATTATATATTCAATATACAATATATAAATATTATATATTACATATTCAATATATTCTACTAACTAAAGGGATAGATTAGTGTTTTGTGCTTAATGTATGATCTAAAATTTAGTGAATCATTTACCTTCATTCTACTGATATTTATACTCCGATAGGAAAGTGCTCTCTGAAATTACTTGAGGTGCTATGTGGATACTTATATATCATGACGTATGATACTTACTAATTATGCCACTAATTAGTTAAACTGCATCACCCTTATAACGATCAAGAAGTTGGAGGACTTTGTATGCTCAGTTTTTTTGGCTGTTTCACTCCAAGGCTAGGCTGCTGACATTTGGTCTAGTTATGTTTTGAACATTAATAAGAGAAAATGAAAGCAACCCAAATCAGGGCAGTAAACATTAGTTTTCAAATTTATTAGTTTGGACTAACATCACAACTGTGGGAAGTTTGTTTTTTCTAACAAAGAGTGCAAAGGATAATTCCGAGAAAATAAGTTGCCTTTATAAAATTATTAACGACTCAAGAATGGCAAAATAAATTTGCTTGAGAGCTGACCTAGAGCACTACAAAAACCTAATTAACTTGGAACTCGACAGAAAAGACAATACTGGTTAGGTTCAAGTGTTCCCTTTTGCACTGATTATTATTGTTGGTTAAATTTTCTTCCATGTACATAGAAACAATAATTTGTGTCTACAACATATTTTTAAATTAAGATAATTGATAAGAACATTATGAACCCAACAACATTTATGCCTCTAAGGATCAACTTAATGACAGGCAAAATTTAAGATACCATTTGAATTCCGACTATTGCATATGTGATAGATTACAACATTGATACAGGTTTTTGAGAATTCAGCATATAGCTTGAATTATAGAGTTCTAACATGCCTTGAAAGCTTCCCCAACCAACCATCTATTAGAAAAGAATTCAGATAAAGAAATGGGCATTAAAAACAAAGCACAGAATTGAACCGTGATGGTCTTGGTTATCTTGAAAAATCACCAGGTTAACACGCAAATGCAATCTGAAGCTTTACAAAGGGCGTCCTTGCATGACTTCTTGCATATCTTAGGGTCTTGAGATATTTTAATTTGCTGCATTGCATAGCTTTTTCTGCATTTTTATAGCATCTTTCTGTTTTGGAGGTGTAAAAAATAACCTGCCTACAAAAGAGAAACTGCCATTATACTTCTTAAAAACCCACATGGTACAAAAACAAAAGTAAGAATAATCACTCATTTTCAAAATGCAGCTTAACATTACCAGAATCTTCATCTCTTTGAGATGATGCATCATGAATAGCTATTATACCACCATCCTGCAAAAATGTAGATATGGAATTAAATATCATTTCAACAAAAGTCATTCTTTAAAAAGTAGAATCTTCATATCAATCATATGAAGAAAAGTTGAACACAACCAAGAACAAGACACCAAAACTAAAAGTGGATGAGTTGAAGTGATGAAGTTTCAAGAAATCCAATCAATTTTAGTTTTAAAAAAAGAAAGAAATTAATTTCCCAATTACTTTATGGAATTTTTGTCATATCATCAGATTTTTGGATTTTAGTTAAATGAATCTCCATAAATATTAAAAAAAATGTCTCTGAAAATGAAACTAGAAAGCATGGATCAATATTCCCCACTAAATAAAATTTGCAAGTACTCATACTCAGACCTGGATCTATTTTAGATTTCAATGAATTGACAAAGCAAACTATTTCTTAAGACATTTTAAAGAGCTCCCTTCTAATATAGTATTATTGTCAATCCTCCCATATCTAACACCAATTCAATGAAAATTGCTCCATATAAACAAGGTGGTCATTCCACACAATTTTTTTAAGGAAATGGATATGTTATGTATGAAGAACTCAAAAGAAACTTAAACTTGCACTAACTGTAATAACAGAAATTTTATTACCTACAACTTCTTTTATCATGTTTTGCACTCATTTTAAGAGTTCCAATTTGCAAGTGTTTTAACTTTTTATCACACTTAGTTGAGCCTTGTTGATTTTCATTATACCTATATGTCGTGTTTCCCCTTCCCATGTGTTTTTTGTTGATGTTATTAGCAGCGTCGGGCTGCTTCTTCCAGCAATCTCCTTACTTGTGATAAATTAAATTATAGCCTATGGCTATTTAATTTATTGAGTCTTCAAAAGGCACAATTATTGAAGAGTTACATTTATTTGTTAAGACCGACATGTTGTTATGAAGAGACATCAATTACATTTATTAATGAAGAGGCACAATGGATGAAGAGTTCCAATTTAATGAGGCCGACCTCATTCTTCAGAAGGACACGATTTTCTAGAGTCGTCCTCCTTCCTTTGGGTCACGATTCTTAGATGAGATGTGTTCTCTCGTGGCCGACTTGCCTTGAAAGGTTATGTCCTTTCCCCACCATTTGTATATATATTCGATGATATCTCCCATTGTGCATAATTCAGATTTCATCCTAGTTCGTTCTCTATCACAAGTGCGTGTTCTTCTCAAGGCAGTTCGATATTATTAGAGGAGTTTTTCATCAGTGAACTGTCTTCTTGTATTGCTGTGTTGCATCATTCATTGGTGCTTGTATTTGGGCCTGCATATCGGCCTCTTGTAAGGAGATCATTATTGTATTGTTTCAATATATAAGAGATATATTGTTGCTGGGTTTTTCTCCCTCAAGAGGAGGGTTTTCCCAGGGTATCTGCTGTGTTATAGTGTCTGATTTTTGAATTAATTTCTGTGCTTTAAATCTGATCATAAAATTAACATTTTTGACGCTTGTGTAAGCCTCATTTATTTTTCCCATGTGATGCTTATCTCACCCAACTTGTGTTTATTTTTTGTCTTCTCTCATGTGTATTTGACCCTCTCTTTTGCCTTGTTTCCCCTATTTCTCACATTTTAGCTATGTTACCAGATCTGTCGATTTCACTGCCAGATCCATCAGTTTTGCTGCCGGATCTGAGGTCCAGTACAATTCTGCTGAAGATTCTGGCAGGGAGTGTGCAGAATGGTGCGGGTTCACCTTGGACAAACCCAAGTGAACTCACTTATCTTTTGATGGCTTTTTTTTTTGTTTTTTTTAATTAATGTATCACCTTGAACTTTGACTATGAGACCCTAAAAGTGCTAACTAAAACATTTGAAACACCAAACAAACTCAATTTAGCTCATTTTGATTGCAAAAGACAAATACCATTCTTTTTTTCTTGTTTGTATCACATAAAGAGCATTGAAGATTGATTATTAGAGGTTCCAAAGCAGTTGCATTGCTATTCCTATGCATGTGCAAGTGTCCATTAACTACCAAGAAGATCATAGAAGAAGATTTTTGAAATGAGGTGAAGTCTTATGTTTTACTTTCAACTTCTTGTTTTCCTTTCATTTTTCTACAAATGTATCACTATGCTTAAAATATTAAAAGAGTTCTCCTCTTCGAAAGTATGTTGACATAATTCAGATGGTTCCAAGTGGTAGGTGGTAAATTTGGATTTGCAAGGGGTGTGATGTCAAGTATTCAAATTCATATGGTTAACTGAAAGCACATTTGTGTAGAATTTTTGCAGAAGGCATCATAGTTTTCCCTAGAAAGATAGCGCACTTGTGCCATTGGAACAAGTGATAGCATATATTAATGAGCAGGACTAAGAAAATGAAGCAATAGGCCATAGAGCAAAGCATCGTTTAGCAAAGAGAAGATCTCATGGAATGAAGCCTCGTATGCCCCCATCTAATCCTAGTGTTATGGTGAAGCCACCCATTTTTTATCACCACCCACGCCCCCAAAAAAACCCTTATAAATAAGAGACCATAGGGACCTTTGGAAATGGAATTTCAAAACAAGTATTGAGACATTGCCGATCAACACATAGCAAGATGTGTTATGCAAATGAATTTGCTTTCGATGTTGTTATGAGAAAAATTAATTAGGTTCCAAAAGGGTACATGGACCTAGGTTATGAGAAGGTGTGTGGCACCTTATTGGAAAAGGAAGCCAAGATTGTAGAAGATTCATTGAAGGCCATAAGATATTTATGGGCCAAGGGAAGGGTGCCATTATTTCTGATGTATAGAAGAGTGCTAAAAATCAGCCTTTGATCAATGTCATTGCGATGTCTCCTAAAAGAGCAAAAATAAATTAGAGTTGTGGATTGTAAGGGGGAGGTGATGGATGGCCAATTTATTGCAAACGTCCTCATCACAATTGTTGAGAAAGTAGGACCTCGTAATATTGTTCAAGTCATACCGAGCAATGCAAAGAATTGTAGAGTTGTTGGTTTGTTGGCTAATGAACATTATTACACATCTTTTAGACACCTTGTCATGTCCACTCCCTCAATCTTATGTTACAAAAAAATGGCAACAAAATTGATTGGATCAAAAGTTGTATGCAAAGGTTGAAGAGATCCAAATATTCATCACAACCCACCACATGCCGCAAAGCATATTTAAATTGTTTTCAATTTGAACGTAAGTGAAGCAATATAAAATGTTATGTTTTAGTTTCACCTTAGTTACTTTGAATGTTATTTTTAACTCAAGTCTTAATTTGACTGTGTAGTCTTCTTTAAAGTTTGTGTTTAATTATTTTATTTTATTTAAGTAGTTTGTTGAAACCTGTTTCGCCTCTAACACAATCATCTTAAGACAATTTATCAAAGTTTGAGAGGCACTTTCTAACAGGGTCATTAACCACACTTGGTTCATATAGAGGCAAGGCAACAAATATTAAGCAAATGATACTAGATGACTCTTAGTGAGATCATGTGAAATATCTCCTTAGTTTCACCAAGCTTTGTTCTAATTAAGATTCATTATATCAACACAAACAAGCCTTGCTTAGAAGAGATATATGATGGCATCAACTCAATGATTCAAAACATGAAGACTACCATAAATGAGAAAGAGCAAGATTTTGAAGAAAATTTCTTCAAACAAGTGCACCAACTTGTTGAAGAGGGATGGAACACAATGACCACCCCACTACATCTTCTTGCTTTTACATCAAGTCTAAAATACTATAGGGCTGAGGTTCTTTATGTGCCAATGAGGATTGTACCAATACAAAGATTATGAATTCATTGAATGTCAACATTCTATATACTCTTCCCTAATCCTAATTTGTAGAATGTAATCACAAGTGAGTTCATTGATTTTACACACTAATGGTCAAATATCAAGGCTCTTCGTGACAAGTCCAAGGAAAATGCTCACAGTGGTACTTCCATAGCCAACAATTCCAACACCTACAACTTCTTTCGAACAAACTTTTATCACAAGTTTAATAAAAAACAATTATCTTTGAAGTTTCATTTATGATTTTATATTTTTATTATGTATAACTCTCTCTCTATATATATATTTTCTCTTAAATTTCTATTGGTTTCTTGTTCCTCTACATCTAAGAGGAATTAAAGCACATACTCCATCTACTTAGTAAAACGCAATAGATTTCACTCAAAAAGGACAAATAACTTATTGTAGTGCATTCCAACTTGCACCTCCATTCGTACAAACAACATGGCTACAAGGAAAGGGACACAAGGTTGTGGGATATGAAGCTAGAGCATACTAACTTGGATGCTTCAACTTTCCTCCATGTTGCATTTTAGAAGCCAAATATCAAGCACGCTTTTAGCGCAAGTGGCAATGGCACTGCTTGTGGTTCTTACAATGTTGCTACAACATCTAATGTAAATGATGATAATGATGTTGATCTAAAATAACCATCTGACACTAAATATTGTTTGCTGAAATTGATATTATTTTAATATTGAACTCGAAGTTTAAACAATAAATATTTTATAATATTATCATTTATGTTTTAAATTGCATTCAAGTTTATGGTGATTTTGTTTATCATATGATGTTATGTGGTATTCTAAACTTAATTCAAACTTTTAGGCTACAAATATGTGTGTCTATGTCTGTGTCTGTGTCATGTGTCTGTGTTTGTGTGTCTGTATGACTTTTACATTTTTTGTATGGATGAACTCAAAACAAACCCAACCCCTAAAAATATTTATCATATCCTTGAGCCAAATTCGCAAATCCAAAACAAGATTTGAACAAAAACCAGCAATAGAGTATTTTAGAGATCCTATTAACTTGAAATCACCTCCCACCATTTTGTCTTGTGATCTTTCACCTTGCTTGATGATTTGGGAGCATCAACATTAAATGCAACCCACAACCCCATTAGGACATTGGCCCCCCTTGGGGTTCCCCTCAAGAGGCACACCAAATTTTTATGGGAATCTTCACCAAAAATTTCTTAGAGCTCATTAATGCCCTCACCTACCTATTTCTTGTGTTTGTTTCCTTGGATCCCTTTGAAAACCTATAATAAACCCTCTCTTATTTTGACATCCACATCTTGCTATCCCATCATTTGATCAATCTTGCATTACTTCTTGCTTCAGAGCTATTGAAGTCTTGTTGGAGCTTGGGGCCACTAGAGCTTTCTTTATGAAGTCTTTTGGAGCTTTGGTCTAGCCCTTTTGTGGGTTTTTTGTCCCCATACCATTGTATTGCCCATTTTCTATCTCCATAGTCATTAAAACTCCTTTATTACTTGTCCATTTCTACATGCCCACTTGCCATCATCATCCCTTAACATCCTTCTTGTTGATGTGATTTTTATGACCGCACCAATCAGCAGAACAAAGTTGTCTGAAGGCTACTCCGTTCTCTCTTGATCAAAGTATTTCGTGTGCTAAGATTGCAAGATAGATCACACGTTCAACTCCAAGGTTTTGAAATACTTGGAACACCCTCAATTGGTTTGATGTGAATTGTTGTGTTCTTACGAGGGGACTTACACAATTGTTCAAGATACTTGCGGTAAACAACAGATATATGCTTTGAAAGGGATTTTCGTGCGAATGATTTAGCCTTGAAGTGCGAGTTTCCTAAAGCTAACCAAAAGTGTGTGGAATTAAAAGGATGCAAGGTTTAGAAGATCTAAATTCTAACCTAAATGCAAGGAGTGTTAAGCTTAATTTCAATGAACTTCAACCAAACGTTGCCTAGCCTCCTGTTGGACAGCTTCGACAATGTTAGTGCAATCTTCAAAGGATAAAATGGATGTTCAAATCACGATTCAACGATGCAAGTACCATCACAACGATGCATAGCTACACATGAATCTTGATCGAAGTTAAGTATAAAGCATTCCAGTTGACCACGCAAGACAAGCTTACCATCAGTAAGATTGTTAGTGGTATGGACTAAAGAAGTTCATTTACATCAAACGTAAACACCCATAACTAACTATTAGCATGAAAATTAAGTCCTACTTGAAGTCAAAGGAAGAAGAAACCTCACAAACTAGTCACAACAAAAGTTAAATTCACCATCAATGAAATGCTTTTATTATGATTAGCCTTCGTGACAATCTCTTACAAAAATTCTCCAAGGGAGAATTCCCCTTTTTCCTCAAACAATGCAATGAAAACTACTCTAACTCCAAAATGTCTACTCTCTATTTTGCTATGATATCTCACAAATTGCTAACTACTTCTAATCAGATTACAAATGAGGGGGACTCCCCCTTTATATAACTGGCCAATTTCAACGGATGGTCCAAATTGAATTACAATGGAGGGCTCAGATCGAGCCACCTCAGCCGTAGACAAGATTTTCCCTAAAAACCGCCAAAAGGTGGAGTGGTGTCATTAATGAACCCAAAAATAGCAGATTCCTCCTTGACCACTATGGGCAATTAATGCCCACTATCCCTCTAGAAGATTCTCGTCCATGACTCGGATTCCCTTGCTCTTCTCTCTGACCGCATAAGCTACGAACTGGGCCAGTACCTCATCAACTTCCTCCTCAGAAATTGCTAGAGTAAAATTAAGCTGATATTCAAGGATAGCTACCATCTATTCATGTCGATCGCAGGACTTTCCCCAAGCCTCAATAGACTCTTGTGTGCTTTGAATAATTGCTGAGAACGTCGAGATGTTCTCAAAGTCAAGTTGGGAGAACATCTTCATCTCGGAGAAGAAAGGTTGCAACCTTGCCTTCAATCCGTCTATCTCTACCTCCTCAGGAGCTAGCCTCTTGGCAAACAATGCATCCAACGTATTGAAGATGCCTTCGTGAATATTTCTCATCGCCTTCTTGATTTTGGAGGACTCCGCAGCCGCCATGTCGAAGAAGCCCTTTCCAGTAAATGCAGTTGAATGCCACCCAAGGAAATCATACCTGTCCCCAGCCTGGATCACTCCTTCATTCACCAAAGTTTGCGTGGGCACACGCATCAAAACAGCAAGGCGAGGAATAGTTTTGTCCTGAAAAATATGGGTGTCACGCCAAGCTTGCTCGACACCATCCAAGCGCGAAAGGATACTCGATGCACTCTGAAAAGATGAGACAAGATCAGCCATAAATTTATCTCCCTCTCGCATAGCTCTCTTCATTTCCTCAAGCCCACTGATTGGTTCTCATGGCAGCTCAAGCGGAAGCTCCACTGCTGGGTTTTCCTGAGCACCTAGACGTGCTAGATGTTGCACATATCCTATCAATGCCTTGTGCTCCTTCTTCAATCTTTTATATTTCCCTTCCTTTCTTACCAACATGTCCTTCAATGCTTGAAAGGAATTTTCAGCTTCTTCAACCACTTGCACTCCAGAAGGACGTCCCAATTCAATTGTGGTGATGGTGTAATTCTCTGGCATTGCGTCACTTAAGTCGTGATCCTCCCTTGGAACGACAATATGGAGGGTGCGCAAACCGGCCTCATTAGTCTCCATTTTCGAATACTTCCTTGCCCTCTTCCTTTTTGGTGACTTACTTGTTCTGTTTAGAAGCTCCTCCATCTCGATGGCCAGGTCAGCATCATCATCCTGATCTCTTCTTATTGCATGTGAGAGCCAATTACGCTGAGTGTCGTAAACAATAAGGGGCTGCTCTTCAGTTGCCTCCACTTCACGAACCTCCTATCGAGCAGCATTTTGTTGAGACTCATCTATCTCCATATGTTGATTGCTCTCCTCATGAGCTCCAACGTCTTCCTCTTCAAGCGTATGATCAAAGTGGCTATCCGTTTCTGTCTCTTCCCCTTCGTCTGGCTGATTGGCACCTTCAGGAGCATTAGCACTCTGACTGTCTAACTCTCTCGACATTGGGTGGTTAACTTCTCCAACCTCTGGTTCTTCATTCCTTCGAACCCTCTGATCTGCAAACAGCGAAACTTCGCGCACACTGGAGGAATGGGCCAACAACTGAGTGGATGATGTATCTCCCGATTCCTGAGGTTCTGGCTGAATAGGTTCCTCCTGCTGTTGTGGCTCCACAGGCTAGGCAATTTGTTTCTTTCTCTTCGCCAACGTCGGTGGCCTTCTATCACCCATGAGGTTGTATGAGAGGGCAATTGACCTTCTCCTCAATCTGCGAACGTGCTCCTCTACCCAAGTCCTTGTAAAAGTCAAGACAAGAATAGACAAAGTGTCTAAGTCCGTAATCTCCGGCTCAGACCAATCCGGTGGTGGGATTGGCGTGTTCTTTACTGATTCATAATCTAGGTGAATAAGTCTTGTATCCTCATCAACCTGGTCCAGGACTTGGACCACTTCGCATTCCCTGATTAATTTAAGAGGCAGCCTGGAAAACATTCTTTCCCTAATCTCAGCTTCATCTCCAGCATTCGCCCAAAAATCCTCCAAGTGAGCCCAGTGCCTATACTCCTCACCCTGAATTGTTCCAATCTTCCCCCGAGGATCAAAATCCTGCCGGCTGGTATGGAGAGTCAACTAATAGAACTGCAATTCATCCTCAGCCTCCTTGGCTGCCTGTAAAGAAGGGCACTCCTCAAGCGAGTTTCCCAAAACAATGGGAAAGTGCAAACCTCCCTTCTTCTTCCTCATAATTTTGTCGTAGGCCACCAGTTGCCTAGACAGCTCAAGCATAATCATTCTATTCGTGGGGTACCTCGGTAGTCGATAGACGTATGAATTGTGCCCTGGCAACCTTAAATAGGTGAATTTTGGGAATTGGACGAACCAAAACCCATACTCCTCTATCAACATTTGCGCCTCTTCAGATATCCTTTGCTGCAATCTCCGCTGAAGGGTCCTCGTGATGTACATTGTAAATGCATCATTCACCCTCTTGAAGTCGGCTGTGCTCACGAGATGCAACTGTCTACAAGATTCATGAATCTTGAACTGATTAAACCCACACCCAATCGGCTCTTGGTATGCCAACCCTCTGTATTTTGTCATCCGAGCTAGCATGTAGATAACATACGAGCTCATGTAGAATGTTCTCGTTCTCCTCAAATTTACGAACTGTTCATTAATGTTATTGTTGATCATCTAAGCCCAATTTACTTCCACCTTTCCTTCGAGCACCACACTGATGTAGAAGAACATCCATGGTTCGAACACATATGCATGCGGGCTGTCGTTAACTCAACTGAGCAACATGATTATATCACAGTATTCCTGCTTCAGCTCCTCTGAAATTATCTGCTTTGGCAGCTTGGCAGCAGGAGGCTTTGGCTTTCTCATCCAGGTGGTGTTGATTCTCTTCATGCACTTCTCGAAAGATGTGGCATACATTTTATCAGCCTTTTCCTTGGATTTGTATAACATCTTATCTGTAGCCAGGATCCCAAATGCCTCACCAATTGCGTCAGGTGCAAAGTTGGCCAATATCATGCCATCCGGAGAAACAATCGTCCAATGGTCTGGGTTGTAGAAGTTTGCGCACTCCAAAATCAGCTCCAGACATCGAACCGCAGGTTGGAACCCGGCTGCTGCATATAATCCGCTCTTCACAATGTTGTGCAACACTTCCGTCGGAGGATTGCCACCTTGTCCATATATCCTTCGCAAGAAGGCCTCGAGGTTGAAAGACCCAAGGTTGGTGTCCGTCAAATTCCCAAACTTTGACACGATCTTAGACTCCGGAACAAAAGATTTCTTCAAACTCTTGATGATCGCCTGCCTGGAGGCGTTTTCTTTGACAACTTCATTATTTCCAGCCTTAGCTCCAGCTTTGCTCGTTCCAGCAACATCAGCTTTTCGTCCTTCAGCCATCTGCAAAACGAGAAGCAAACATTACACTTCAAACTTTTAAAATGAAAATCATGAGAGATGGCTGGCGAACGGAGTTGGCTGCAAGAATAAATTCAAATCAATAGCTTCAGCAGTATAACTCCAACTTCAAACCTCGATAGATTCAAACTTCGAAAATTAACACTTCGAACTTCAACAATTTGCAACCAAAAGAATTTTAAACTCTCCGGAAGAAACCAACTTCAGCAATGTCAACTTCAGAAAATACTTCAAGCTTCAGCAACTTCGGAAATAATTCAAACCAGCACTTCACAAGTTTTAAATCAGCAACTTCGAAAGTTTTAAATCAGCAACTTTCAACAATTTCTACTTCAGATTTAATTCTTCCTCGACATTCAGCAACTTCAAAAAATTTAAATCTTATCAACTTTCAAACTTACCTTCAGCAACTCCAAATCTTGAGAAATTCAAACTTTCTTGAAAAATCGAACTCAAACACCCAGTAACTTCGGAAGATTTTTAAATCTCAGCAACCTCGAGTTTCAGCAACTCAGAAAATCAATCTCTAGCAACTCCAAGCAATTTCGACTTCAAAGAAATAAATCAACCTCTTCAGCAACTCTCAACTTTCAGCTCTCAAAGAAAGTAAATCAGCCTCACAACGAAAACTTCAGAATAATTCTCAACAATCTCTTCAACACAAATCTCAGCTTCGAATCTTGTGAAATGAAAATGAAAATCCTCGAAGTTTTATAACCAAAAGCTGGTGCTTATTTTAGCAGATGCCATTAATTCTCTTCATCATGACTTAGACATTTTCTAAATTTGAAAGAGAATATTCCAATCGTCTTACAGTCGTCATAGCAATTTGCTATTCAGGGAGATTCTTTCCTCGATTTAAATTTAAAACTTCCCTCCCGACTGCCAGTTACCTCCAGTGATTTCGAAAAAATCATTCTGCTTTGATTTAAAATAATCTCACTGTTTTAAAATGGCACATTTAAAATATTAAAATTTAATTTAAACGCCATTTAATTTATTTCACCAGCGTTCGTGAAAATTCGATGTCAGCACTTTAAAATGGCTAGGCATAATTTATTTTCCATCCATAATAACTCCAAAATGAATTCCCCACGATTAAAATCGTCCGAATTTTAAAATTTCATGGGTCCAAATTAAAGGGGAACTTTTAATTTTAACTTAGGAAAATAATTAAATTTAATTTTAATTTCTCTGACTTAGGCAAATTTCGAATTAATTGCCTAGAGAAATTTTATCTCTTCCAACGCCTTTTATTTTTCATCTCCAATCTTTGATTTTGTTGAGCTTTCAAAAAACGAGCTAGCCAAATCTCCAACTTCAACTTTGCTACGCCTTTTAAACATTTTTAAATGTGAGCTCAAGTTTAGGCGTATTTAATACTTTAAGCCTTATTTCAAATTTTCCTTAGACATCTTCATATCCCCGCACATGAGTTGATCAACCTCATTTAATTGCTATAGTCCAAACTCAAATGCCTCCCCAAAATCAACCTCATCTTGCTAAGGCGCATATGCATACTCTTGCTTCAAATTTCTTATGACTTAGAAATTTTCTTCATAGCCAGGCGCAAATGACCATTGGAGCTTTTGTATTTCCATGCCTTAAAAACTTTTAAGTTTCTAGACGCAAACATGTGGGTGGTTTTTTAATTATCAAATCACTCTTTCCTCCTTGAGGCGCATATGAGAGTATGTGCTTTCATTTTTGACCCTTGTGCGCAAATAAGAGGGTGGACTTTTAATTTTTTATACTTAAACTTTTCAACTCTCAACTTGTAATGGGCGCATTTGCCACGTTAGATTTTCAAGTTGAGGGTGTATATCCATGGTCCTTCTTCAAATTTTAATCTCCAGGCGCAAATGACCACTGGAGGTTCCACTTTTGAACACTTGATAAAATGTTAACCTCCAAGCTTAAGGGCGCAAATCACAGGGGTAACTTTCAATTCAACGCCTTAGAATAATTTCATTCTTTTCTCTTAGAGTAGGGCGCAAATTACGGGTGGAGGTTTCATTTTTAACATTTAACAGACAAGGGCGCATATAAGAGTACGTGCTTTCATTTTGAGGACTTAGTCAAATTTTAGGTCTCCAAGCTCAAGGGCGCAAATCACATGTCCTCCTTCAAGTTTACACCCTAGGCGCATTTTGGAGGTGCCTCTTAGCGTATTTTTCCTCTTCTAGTTTGGGCGCATTTAGATGTGTGAAGTTTTAATTCCCACACCTTAGAAACATTCCTGCCATCATCTCTTAGCTTGGGCGCATATGGAGGGGTCTCCTTCTAGTTTATGACTTAGAAAAATTTTAAGTTCTTTAAGCTCTTGGGTGCAAATCCATGGTCCAGCTTTCAATTTTAATCTCCAGGCGCAAATGACACATAGAGCTTTCGATTTTTGCAACTTAGAGAATTTATTTCCTTCCTTCCTCCTAGGCGCACATCACATGTTGAGCATCCAGTTTTGGCACTTAGAAAATTTTCACCCATCCTCTTCAGGCGCATATCACCATGCCAACTTCCAGTTTTCATGCCTTAGGCAAATTTTGAGTCTCTAGACATAATGGCGCAAATGCAAGGGGTAACTTTTAACTTTGAACACTTAGAAAATTTTTTACTTGACTTTCTCTTCTAGGGCGCAAATCACAGGGGGAGCTTTGAGTTTCAACGACTTAGAAAAATTTTAAGTTCACTCTCCAAAGAGGGGTGCATTTGACCCATGAAGCTTTCACTTTTCACGCCTTAGAATATTTTAGGCTCATCTTGTCTTCTCAAGGCGCATTTTGAAAGTGCTACTTCCACTTTCATTGCCTTCGAAACTTTTTATCATCCTCCTTCAAGCCAAGCGCATATAACCCCTTGAGCATCAATTTTAATGCCTTAGACGAATTTTCAAGTCTTAAACTTCAAGGGCGCAAATCATAGGCTCTCCTTCAAATTTACACCTTAGGCGCAAATGGCAGGGGCAACTTTCAATTTCGTGACTTAGAGAATTTTCTAACTCCTCCTTCAAGTCAGGCGCATTTTGGAGGGTGTGCTTTCACTTCCCATGTCTTAGAATATTTCTCAAGTTCCCCCCCTTGACCCTGGGCGCATATGACCTACTGAACTTTCAATTTTAATGCCTTAGGCAAATTTCGAAGTTCCCACAAGCTAGGGCGCATTTCACCATGTGAGATTCCAGTTTTCATGCCTTAGGAAAATTTATTCATCTGTCTTCAGCTTGTCAAGGTGAATTTCGATGCCGGACTCCAAATTTTATCAAACCTGGTGGATTTCATGCCTTCTGCCAAATTTAGGGTGATTTTCTCCTGCTAACCCTAATTTGCCCTGAGTTTCTATTTTTAGAAAGTTCTTTGAATTTTGTTCTCTGACTTGACTTTTGACTCCAGAAAGCCTAATTTTCGCCCTGATTCAAAATTCGTGGTGTGATCATGCTGTCGGGGTCTGATGCCTGTCTGTACCTACTATTTTTAGCAACCTGCTAAAAATAGTAATTGCTCAAAAAGTCTTCAAATTTCATGTACTGAATGCCTGAAGTGTAACGATCATAGCTAGATGCTGCTTTTGCACAACTTTCCTGTTCTGCCCTTGATTTTAGGAAACCCTAATTTCTCTGCCCATGCCTGCTAAAAATAGCAATTGCCTGATTCTCCATTCTCAGCAACTCTGTTTGTCTTGAAATTCGCGCCAAGGGGTCCTCATCACATATTTGACCTGTTCATACTGAGACTTGATGTTGACCTGCTATTTATAGCTGCTTCTGAAGTGACTTACTATTTATAGTAAGTGCTTGATTTTGAGACTTCCTTAGCTCCGTTTGAGTTGAAATTCGAACGTGCTCCTTGTTGGTGAACTTGCCTATCTGCGCTGGCACCTGAGATTAACTTTCTATTTATAGCCTACGCCGAGAACATCTTACTAAAAATAGTAAGTGCTCCGATTGCCTTCAAATTTTGCGTGTTGATTGCTTGAAGGATACTGATCATGGTGGATACTTCAATTTTGGGCATTTTGACGTCTAATTCCTCATTTTTAGTTCTCAAGCTCGAAACCCTAATTTTCCTGCATGTTCCTCAAATGAGCTCTGTTTGACCTCGTTTCTATTGCATGTCGATCAGTTCGTGGTTTCGAAGTGTTAGGAAGCTGCCAAGGTGGTACCTGCTAAAAAATAGAAAGTGGCTGAAAAAGTGACCGACCGGTTACTGGATGATTTTGCATGTCACATTGCCTGAGGGATCTTGAAAAACCTAGAAAAATCATCAACATGCAAGCACTGGCTAAAAATAGTAAGTTTCTGAAAAGTGACCAGTTCCACTTGCATGTTACATCGTTGCGAAGGTCTTGGAAAACCTAGAAAGAATATGACGACATGCGCTAAGAAAATCTGCATGCAAACCCTAATATCGGCCTCCAAAGGTTGAATGCTGAAAGTCGTTGTCCTGCTTCGCATGTCACATCACTGCGAAGGTTTTGAAAAACCCACAAAGAATCTCCGGACATGCATCAGAAAATGTAACATGTAAACCCTGGAATTTGCTCTGGAAGCTGGACTGCTAAAAATAGCAAGTTGTCCGTTTTTGTTCAAATTTTGTCAGAAATGAACTTGAAGTGCTCAGAATGTAATGAAGTTGTCAAAATGTGAAAATCTTGAGAAAACCAACCCTAAATTGACACTTACTAAAAATAGAAAGTTGGCAGAATTCAGTGAAAATTCAGAGGAAACTTGCCGGAAGCATTCTAACAGCCGTGCTAGGCTCAAAAGTTGACCAACCAACTCAATTTGACCCTAAAGCAATCTAAAGATGTGAAACCCTAATATCAAATTTGGCCAAATTTTACGTTTAAGCTCGCAGATGGGAGCGTCCCCAGAAGGAAGATAGCAGAAAAGAAGCAAAAAGAGAGAGAGAGAGAGACAAAAACCAAAGCCAAAAGACCAGAATGGAGCAAAAATTTAGGGGTCCCCATTTTGAATGGGGCGATGTGTGAAAAGGTCACAACACTTCTCTTCACAAGCCATCATAGTTATCTTGTTGTCCATCTCTTTTTCAGTTGGAATAACCCACAAAGGAGCTAACTAAGGCAAGCTCTTTTGTAGCACTCTATTTTGTAGGTTTTCTTGTTTTGCAAGTGTTGTAGAACAAATACATGCCATATGCATATATTGAAAAAGTGTTTGTAAACTATCACAAAGTTTCCTTTTTTAGATCACTCAAACATAATTGTCATGCATGCCCCTATTAGGACATCCTCAACCCTTTGTCAAAGGGAAACTCTTGAGATTACCAAACTTCTCCAAAAACTCATCCTCTCTTCTCTACTCATTTCATCTTTCACTTTCACTTTTTGTTGTGTTTTGCTATTTTTCACTCTATTTAGGGTTTACTTTTCTAATGTATTTATAACCTTTTGACCACTTTCTTTGCTTTATTTCTCTGTCTAAGCAAGTTTTGGACAAGTGGCAATCAAATCCGAATCCCATGTGACTTGAAGAACCTTAATTTTGTCATGTCCCCAAATAAATTGAATTGATTTTGGAGGGAAATTGTAAAAGTGTTTTTAAACAGTCCTAAATATTAAATAAAATAATAATATTATTAAATAATTAATAATAATATTTTATATTTTGAGTTTCCTGGGCCGACTAGCCTTCATGTCGACTATGGTTGTGTGAGAGTTTCTTGCAGGTATTTATACATGTGGCTGATTTCATTTGAGATCACCATCTACAATTTTTGGACGATTTTCCAAGCCTTCGTCAAGGACGAAAACCTCTACAAGGACGCACAAGGTGGGACGACCATCTCCCTTGCAGCTGTAGATTTTGTTTTCCGTCATTTGCACCATTCCTTCCTGATTCACTGCATCCACCCTAGCAAGTCTGTGACAACTATCGGGCAATGTCATTGATTAAGGCTTGGCGCCACTATAAAGGGAGACAAGCATTGCGAACTAACTCCAATATGCAAGCTTTCCTAGTCGCTCAGTGTGGCGAACTTACCTGTGCTTGACAGAGTGGCCCACGAATCCAAAGTTTCAAGAGCGCATCGCATCTATCAGAACTGCCATGGGTCGGGTTTGAGTCATCACTAATATTTGGCTCGAACAATGCGAATACCATACTCCTGGAAGCCGCAATTTACACTCCCGTCGCCATTACCTAGCATTGCAACAATTCAAGTTGGGCGAGTACAATCTACAGTCAGCATATGGTTCGTTCACACGTAATTTCACGAAGTATTTGCTCACTATTATGAACAGTTCTTTGTTTGCATCAAATTGTCGAACTCATATTAATTGATTTCAATCTATAGTTACCAATATTTCCTAAGTATTGTATGTGTGGGTTTGTGGATTCATTACATATTGTTGACTTGTGAGCATATCTAAGTAGATGTATTTTCATGATCTGTACATGTCATTGCTCAGTCATTGTGAGTGATATCCTTGCATTAACTATAATCTGATTTTGGTGGTAGAACTCACATTATGAATTCTACATGAGATTTGGACGTAACAACATTATTTTTATTAAATCTGAGCGCCTCCCCTCATTCGATTATTCACAGTTGAACTGAATCTATTTATGTTATTTCCAACTTGCGTTAACTTGTCTGATCTAAGCAAAGTTTCTACTATCAAATTTGGGTGTTCTTTCATTATTTTTTCTCAAACAGAGGCGGGTCTCTTGCAGTGGTATCAAAACCTGACACCCTGCCAACCTGAGTAATCTGCCATGGGTTTCAGTAAGGAATTCATCAAGGAGTCCAAAGAATTTCAATTCACCATGAAGGATCATTTCAACGGCATGAAGGACACCATGAGGGAAATGGTTCAAATCCTAAAGGGACTGAACCAACAACTAAGTGTTGGAAGAAATGGAAATGAAGGGAGCAGTTCAGGTGGTAAGGGAGGCTCCCTGTCAACCTTTAATGGTTGTATGGACCAATAGAAAATTGATGTAGGGAAGGTGAGAGAGACTCCATCTATTGCGTATGAAGAGCTGGAGATGAAGGAAGAGACATCACTAATTTTGAGCAATATCAAAGACACAGCTAGCCAAGCTTCAGGTATGGAAGTAAATGAACCAGGTGATGATGCTATTAGTCACACTATTGTGAAGAATGATGCGTTTGAGATTGACCCTCATGAGGAGAAATTGCAAATTTATCACAAAAGCACTAATGACATTGGGATGAGGAAGGTTATAACTGAAATAAGAGAAGAAAACTTCATAGAGGTTGACCAAGAAACATTCACACTCCTTGGTTCGAAGATTGATCGGATCATTAATGGAGTTTGGATGAGAGATGTTTATCTTGTCTCAAGGATGCATAGCGGTATTCTCCAACAGAGCATGCTGGAAGAATATGAGGCCATCGAGATTGGCATGATTGACGAAGTACCCCACGAGATGCTATAGAAGGGCAATGATGCTAGCGATGGTTACATCAAAGTAGCCCAACAGAATGGCAGGGCAATGACCCTAAGATTGATATGGGATCTGAGTATTTTACAGAAGGCAGTTGGTTTGGTATACAAGAGTGAATTGCTTGACGGCACACAATTTCCGAGACGGGAGGACTGTCATGTCCCCAAATAAATTGAATTTGGAGGGAAATTGTAAAAGTGTTTTCAAATAGTCCTAAATATTAAATAAAATAATAATAATAATATTTTATATTTTGAGTTTCCCAGGCCGACTAGCCTTCATGTTGGCTATGGCTGTGTGAGAGTTTCTCACAGGTATTTATACATGTGGCTGATTTCATTTGAGATCACCATCTACAGTTTTCGGATGATTTGGCAAGCCTTCGTCAGGGACGAAAACCTCTGCAGGGACGCACAAGGTGGGACGACCATCTCCCTTGCCGCTATAGATTCTGCTTTCCGTCATTTGCACCATTCTTTCCTAATTCACTGCATCCACCCTCGCAGGTCTGTGACAATTATCGAACGACGTCATTGGTTGAGGCTTGGCACCACTATAAAGGGCAACAAGCATTGTGAACTACCTCCAATACATGACCTTTCCTAGTCGCTGAGTGTGGCAAACTTACCTAAGTTTGATGGAGCGATGAATCCAGAGTTTCAAGAGCGCATCACATCTATCGGAACTGCCTTGGGTCAGGTCTGAGTCGTCGCTAATATTTGGCTTGAACAGTGTGAATACCATACTCCTGGAAGTCATGATTTACACTCCCGTCACCATTACCTGGCATTCCATCGATTCAAGCTAGGCGGGTACAATCTACAATCAACATATGGTTCGTTCACATGTAATTTCACGAAGTATTTGCTCACTGCTATGAATAGTTCTCTGTTTGCATCAAATTGCCTAACTCATATTAATTGATTTCAATTTACAGTTACCAATACTTCCTGAGTACTATATGTGTGGGTTTGTGGATTCATTACATATTGTTGACTTGTGAGCATATCTGAGTAGATGTATTTTCATGATTTGTACATGTCATTGCTCAACCATTGTGTGTGATATCCTTGCATTAACTATAATCTAATTTTGGTGGTAGAACTATATTATGCATTCTAAATAAGATCTGGATGTAACAGCATTATTTCTATTAAATATGAGCGCCTCCCCTCATTCGATTATTCACAGTTGAACTGAATTTGTTTGTGTTATTTCCAACTTGCATTAACTTGTCTAATCTAAGCAATGTTTCTACTATCAAATTTGGGTGTTCTTTCATTAATTTTTCTCAGACAAAGGTGAGTCTCTTACAAATTTCCAATTTGGTTGTAGTCTAATAAAAGACTACAAGCACCCCTATTAGGACATCTACACCCCCAAGACACGGCCTGCCTTACCCCTTTATCAAGCAACACTTGTTGGAGCTTCCAAATTTCTCCAACATCCTAACATACTTTCCAACAAACCAGCTTCATACAATTTCTATCCATTAGGTGCACAAGCTTCAATTTTACCTCTTGTGAGTTCCTTTTCTAGTTTAGTGTATATTTATGTTTCAATTTTGTGTTTCCTCTTTCTAATTTCATGTCTCTTGTCTTGTCGTTAGTCTTAGCTCTAGTACATGCTCACTTAGCTATAAATTAGACTAAGTAGTTTCCATCTAAAAAGCTTGAATTTGTTCCATATTAACCATAGTAGTAGGGAGACATGTCTCTAACCCCTTGGGATGTGTTTTAGATACCAGGACATGGTTCGCATACCATAGATAGTTATATGTTAGGAAAAATGTGTCTCAACCTTGCAATTACAAAAAGGTTATTGTTGATAGGTGAGTGTGGGGGGTTGTAGCGAGAGGTACCCCCCTGCAGGGTTTGGGGGCCCATCTCCCCAGTAGGGGGTTCCAGGCTTGTGTGCCTCGGCAGGGGTTTGGGGGCAGTGCCCCCAAAGCCACATTTTAAGTATATTTTATTATTGTAAATCTGGTTGTTCATCATTAAGTCTTAGATCTAACAGTAGATATTTTGTTGGCTTGTCTTTGTCATGTCCCCTTCTCAGTGACATCTCTCAGAGGACAGGATTGGCCTATCACACGACCCTCGTAGGCCGATAGACTGGATAGAGGGTCACTTCGGAGCTTGGCTCACACGAGTTTGATCGGGCTGTCTTCGCTCGACTCGATCGAGACTTGGCTGCACTGCTATTTTTAGCAGCCTCGGCAGGCAGTGTGGGACCACTGCTATTTTTAGCAGTATGGCTTTGGCGGCATCAGGAATCACTTCAGAGTTCGTCAGCATCAGACGGATCAGTCATCGGGTTAGAAACGAGGAAGATATTAATATTTGATCATATTGATTAAATATTAATTAATTAATGTTTATAATATAAAGTTATAATTTTTAAATTATAACTTAAGTGATTGCCTTGAGGGGTGCGCCATCATGAAGGGGGCCAGTTTAACATTTAATTTATGATTTAAATATTTGACGGAGAACTATGGAGAAATAAAAGAATTAAAAGTCAAATATTAGTTAAAACCCTATTTTGAAGGAAATCGCACTTTTGAGCTTATTTGAGGATTTTGCCTTGGTTTTTGGGCATTATGTGATTATTGAGTTTTGAGACTGATCAAATTGATCTGAGCCTGAGACTTTAGGGTTTCGTGTTCGACTTCCTTGGGGAACGAGCCATCTCCAGCGGAAAGCAATTCAGAGAGTGCAATATCACTTGATCTATTGCCAACAGAGGTTTTCTCATTCAGAGTAAACTACAGAGCTTCAGAGAAATTCATATTGTCAGGGATTCTTCATTATTGGTATTCAGAGATCATCTATTAGCTTGGACGCATCATTTCAGAGGATTAGATATTGATTTTTGGTGGAGGCCGTACAAGTTACATTTAATACAGCAGCTGGCCGTACATTTCTGACAGGCCGTACCAGCAATAAAAGACGTGCTTCCTTGTTTTGACACATACGCCTATCTTCAGATCACATTCCTTCACCATTGGAGGCGCCACCAGTGCTGGAGTCATATTCGGTCATCAGATAGCAGAAGAAGAGGAACATTTATTCCTGCCGTACAATTCTGTACTTCATTAGCAGCAAATACCAGGTTCTTTTCATATTAAAAATTCATTGTTTTGCTCATTGCATGTATCTGGGTATTTTTGTAATCAGTTGAGAAGGTCAAATAAAGATACTGGCATCCTTATTTATTCAATTCCAAAGCTATTTTATTTTTATTGAATTTATTTCAATTTATAGTCAAAATCGTACCTTTCAATTATTGCATCAAAAACACAAAAAATTGCAAAAAAACCTAAAACGTCAGAAAACCTTCAAAAACATTCAGAGACAGAGAAAAGGGGAAACTGGGGTTTCTACAGTCTTGCCCTAGAAGGCAACCCTATTTTGAGGGAATTGTTATTGGAGTTGAGCTGGCTATTTTTCCCAAAAGGTGCACCTGTTCAAGAAAACCACTACCATCCCAATTAAGGACCGGTAAGAGGTTGTTAAACCGTGCCACAAATCCTAAGGGGAAACACTAGACACATTCCAACAATTGTATTGTGGCTAGGGATTGCACTATTGTATTGTGCGAGTCTGATAGTTGTTGAGTTGCCTCTGGATCTTTGGTTGGCGATACTCCTGTGAGAAGCATGTTCTACAAGTATATTACTATATTGTAATCTTGTTGATTTTTGAATAATATATTGGGCAATTTTTAGAGTTTGGGGTTTTTCTCCTAAAAGGGTTTTTCCCACGTAAATCACCGTGTTGTGGTATGCATGATAATTATGTTTATATTTGTTTATGTTTCTATAACTATTGTAAAGATCTGAAAAGTTTTAAGTTACCCTCCTCTCAAGGCTAGTGTAGGAAGTTATTCTATTACCCTAACTTCCTTACAGTATAGAGACATACCTAGTGATAGGAGACATCATGTCCACATCTCCAAATGTCTCTAGTTTACATTTTTGGTAAAAAAAAAACAAGAAAACAAAGTTCTTAAAAGAACCTAAATTTTCTTCAAGATTTGTCTCCTTCAACTATTTCATTCAAAACAATCCTTCAAAAAAACAAAAAATGTAATTATAAAGAATTTAATAAAGAATAATAATTTAAACTTAAAAATAAAAATTCACTTTCACATTCTTTATTTTTTTACGAATAGTGTCTATTTTACAATTTATAAAATAGTGTCATATTCACAAAAGAAATTGTCTATTTTTAAAATCTTAATTATAAATTATGAATTATAATAAAGAAAAATAAATGAAAATTTAAATAATAAATTTAATAACGTATGTACTATTATTAAATTCGATCACATATGCAATAAAATTAAAATTATTATTATTATTTCAAAAAAAATTGTGCTTACATAAAATTAACATTATTATTTTAATTTCTGTTGAAGATCATGGCAGCTTCAGGCGAATACCTTCCAGCCCAGAACGCATGAAGATAATAATTAAATGTAGCCGTTGTCTATTTAATTATTATATGCGTCTTAATGAAGAGTCATTCCCTTTGATAAACTATGCATTTAATAAAGAGATGCGAATTTGATAAGGAGGCACGACTTTGAGGTGGCCGACTTATTAAATTAGTAAAAGATATAATTCTTTTGAGGCCGACCTGATATGATTGGAGAGACACACCTCTTCATATTGTATATATATTCATTCGATTATTTCATTGTGTATTATCCATTTAGCATTCAGTTCATTACCAATTATATCAAGTGTGAATTCATCATAGGACAGTGCGAGTTCTTCATCATTTGCAGTGCAAATTACTCATACAGCCTGAGTCTGTGTTAGCAGCTTACCTGTGATAAAAGCTGAGTTTGCATCATCTGTTGGTGCATGTATTAGGCTCTCATATTGGCCTCATTTTGTAAAAGGAGACTTCATTATTGATTCAATAATATAAGAGATATTATTGGCTGGGTTTTTTCTCCCTCAAGAGGAGGGTTTTCCCAGGGTATCTGTTGTGTATTGTGTTGTGTTTTGAATTAATTTTTGTGCATCTAAATCTGATCATAAAACTAACATGGCATCAGAGCCAGGTTTGAGAAGATCGTGATCAGATTTGATACTACAGCATTACTCTATTCTCTTCGTCTTAATTCTTTGTGTATCTCTACATCAATCAAGATGGTGATCAGATACAAAATCGAGGATAGACTCGAGGGAGCATCCAACTATACTTCATGGAGGTTTAGAATCATGCTCACATTAGAAGAGAATGATTTGGCTGAGTTTGTGGAGACCAAAGTTCCCAAACCTGAAGAGGAAGAAGAGAAGCCGCAATGGAGGAAGAAAGACATCAAGGCGAAGAAGTTGTTGGTTGATTCCGTCAAAGACCATATTGTTCCAATTGTCTCCAAGTTGAAGACTGCAAGGTAGATGTTCAAAACATTGGAGGAGATGTACGAAATCAACAACACTAGCCGGGCACTTGCGCTAAAGCAACAACTTCACCATGTGAAGATGGCAAAAGGAGAAACAGTGATTGCCTACTTCATGAGGATTTCAAAATTGAGAGATCAACTCTCTACAATTGGTCATGTGGTTGACGATAAAGACTTGACGATGCTTACTCTCAATGGTTTGCCATTATCATTGGAGTCCTATATTCAAGGAATTAGTGCAAGATCCAAACTTCCGAAGTTCGATCACTTGAGGGCCGATTGCATTCAAGAAGAGTCAAGATTGGTGGCTAGAGGCGTTGGTCAAAGTTCAAAGAATGAAGATATTCATGTTCTCGCCTCCCATGCTTCAAAGAAGAAAGGAAAAGATGGGAAGAAAGGGTTCTTCAAGAGAAATCGTGATAAGGGAAATGATGATACACCCGCCTTCAAGAAGAAGAGAGACATGTCCAAGATTCAATGCTTTAGGTGTGATAAGTTTGGCCACTTTGCTAAGCATTGTCCAACTAGACCTAAGCAACAAGCCACCATTGCAAATGTGGATGATGCTTCTAAACAAAAGGATTCAAGTGAATATTTGTTCTACTCGGCATTGTCAAGCAGTGTACCTACCAACACCAACACTTGGTTGATTGACAATGGTGCTTCTAGACACATCACTGGTTTTAAGGATCACTTATCAAGTTTGGTGGAGAAGGAGTCTTCCGAACAAGTCATCATTGGAGATGATGCTAGCTACTCTGTGAAAGGAATTGGGACTCTACACTTCATTTGGATTCCGACATCACACTTCAGTTGAGTAATGTTCTTTATGTTCCAGGAATCAACCGTAATCTCATTTCAATTTCAGCCCTAGAAGATAAAGGATATCAAGTTGCCTTCTCCAAAGGCAAAGTACTTGTGTGGATGGAGAATTCTAGCTTCAAGGATGCTCAAGTAATTGGAGTTAGACATGAAATTCTTTACAGGCTTTGCATGCGTCCTCTACAAGCGTTGGTCCATGATTCTTCAAGTCTTTGTGATCTTTGGCATCGAAGATTGGCTCACCTACACTTCCGAGCCTTACTATCATGGAGAAGGTGTTAGGTCTTCCTAAGTTCAATCAGGAGCATGAAGGAACTTGCAAAGGTTGTACACTAGGTAAGAATATAAAAGCTCCTTTCCATAGTAGAGAAATAGATCTAAGTGCATTTTAGACCTTATTCATTTTGATTTATGTGGACCTATGTCTGTTCCATCTTCAAGTGGATTCTTGTATTATGTTCTTTTTATTGATGACCACTCTAGGAAGACTTGGATTTATTTTTTGAAAACTAAAGAGTCTGAGGAAGTGTTAGAAAGGTTTAAGGAATTTAAAGCCTTGGTTGAGAATCTTTCTGGTAAAAGAATTAAGGTCCTCAGATCTGATAATAGTGGAGAATACACCTCTGGCAGTTTTTGGAATTTTTGTATTGATGCAGGGATTAAGAGGGAGTTTTGTGTCCCCTATAATCCTCAACAGAATGGTGTTGCGGAAAGAAAGAACAGGACGATCGTGCAACAAAGGCCATGATCCATGACCAAGATTTGCAAACCTTCTTATGGGCAGAAGCTTCCAGGATGGCTGTATATGTTCAGAACAGAAGTCCTCATAAGGTATTGGAGAATATGGTGAAGTTGTTGCATGGAATTGTGTTTATGATTAGAAGTCCTCATAAGGTCTTGGAATTGTGTTTTGAATTAATTTCTGTGCATCTAAATCTGATCATAAAACTAACAATTTCAAGTATAGTATATTAACATAATTGTGTGAATCTTCTATTTTACTAATGATTTTAGCATTTTGCTTAATAATATATGACATAACAACCATATCCAAAGTAACCCACTACAAAAAGAAGCGCTTGGCTATGACATATTGTGAAGAACCCAGCTGGCTCTTCTCTGTCTCTGATGATAGAATGAAACTATTTTTGTGCTTTCTGATTGTTTTGATGTTTTTGGTGTTTTTTATGCAATAAATAAAGATGTGCGCCAAGCATAAAATGGATATAAAAACTGAAATACAAGCAAATTCAAGAACAACTGCAATACTATTGTAGATTTGGCAATTGATACAAACAAATTGCATACAATAGACGTACTCAGATATCCTCAGAATAATTAAATAAAGAAGTTTTGTGCATGCCAGGTAGGAAATGCTGAAACTAATGAAATGCAACGCCTAGGCTCTGGATCTGCTTTCTCCCACGCAGAAACTGTTCCCAAGGCCCTGGAAGATCTAGGCGTCCAATAAGGAGACAAGAAAGGAGCCAAAGGAGAGGCATTTTAGCCTCTTGCTTCACACGCCCTTGCCAAAAATACATGCCTCCCAATGCAAAGTACGACCTCTGAAGAATGTTGCAGATTCTTTATTGAAAAAACAAGAAAATTGATGAAAATGGCGTCCCAAATGAAAAAGCCCTCTCCCTTATTGTAAACAGGTAAAATTGAATAGAAACTCAAATGTAAGCACAAATGAACCCCTGTATGAAGCTCCCTCAGTAGCAACCATTCAACTGGTATTTCACAGTCTCACAATCACAAAACATTGAAGAATTATCGCTCTCCAATGAAGAAAATCATGAAACCCTTGTCCTATCAATAGTTGAGGTCGACTTGCATATTTTCCCTTATATCTCCAAAAAGCATGACTTCCAAGAAAAGTACGACTTTTGTCATTTAAATTCATTTAAAATGTATTTAAGTCATTTTCAATAGTTGTTTTAAATACCTTGGGCGCACTTTTTGACTTAAGTGATTTATTTATCACTTTATAATATATTTACGTGGCATTTACTTTTTATAAAGTCAATTTGACTTTATAATAAACCAATAAGTTGAATAAATAACTTAACCACAAAAATACGGATAACTCCCTCCAAACTCAGTATTTTTCCGTGTCGTCAAAAGCTGGCGAACATTGAACTACAAACACTTGCACTGAATCCAATACTGAAGTGAAGGAGTGAGAACGACAATACCCACCAAAAACGGCCATTGACCCCCTAACCAAATTCTGTCAACCTAGGAGGGTCCAAGAAATAGACTAACTCAACTACTCCTGAAACTGACTAGAGTGGGGACATTACACATATATTTGAGTGTGTAGGTTGCAATCAACGAAGAATCAATCAATCTCTACAATGACTAGCATTGTTTCTCCTACTCACTTTACTAAGGTATTGATTATGGAACAAATTCCCATAATCGACGAGGGCCAAAACCACATCCCATGTTCATTTGTTTTGGAATAGTAAAAAATAATAAATAAAAATCCACAAAAGCATCATTCTATGAAAATAAATTAAAACAAGACAATTTCAATTTTTAATGCTTTCAATAATCAATGTTCACCTTGGTATTGACAAATCTCAATACTACGCTAGATCATTACAAATATTTGAGTAATGCTAAGTAGCCCTAAAAGAGAATGGGATTTTGATCTTGTTATGAAAGTGTGACCCACAGCAGAATAATATACTTACACAATTGGAGACCGATTTCTCTACACCAAGTTATCTTCATCTTTTGTCTTATGTTTCTCATACTGATGAATCGATGATTGATCATGGAGTGTGATCCAAAACATTGGTGGGACACAAGTTTTCCCAAAATCACCTCAATGAATCTCAAAGACTACAAAAACTTAAATGTTTATTATTCATCTATGATGTTAGTGTCTTAATATATCTGTGTGTGAATCCCTGCAAGTTTATGCCAATTTAAATATCAACTAATGTCTAACAAAGACTACCCACAGTTAGAAGAGACACCTATACAACTTACTTAAACATGCAGATTATAAAACCATTGCATTCAGCGGTTTGTGGGAAAGAATGAACAAAATGAATGTCCAAGAAAAAAAACACTAGAAGCAAAGTATAATGCTTACATATCAGTAAAACAAAAACAAGAAATTCCAAAGAAAAAGCAGAGAACTGAGCAAATAACTATATTTGTGGACCAATACTCAACATGAATGTCAACTGCAGTTGGGCACTAATACCATGAGAAATTAAGGAACTAACCATATCATAAGCAATTGTTTGGTTGCACCAGTAAGCAAGCGGTGGTACAAGTAATCGCCCTGCATATAGCTTATTTGTGTAAGAATTGTTACATATATACAGATTTCATAAACATATATAATGTTTAAATTAATTGTCCAACCATGTTGATTCATTAAAATCTAAGCAGTAGAGGACAAAACACATACTGAACAAAACTATTCTATATGTGTTGAAAAAGATTCACTGAATCAAATTAAAGGAATTTTTCAAGTCATTAATTTGCATCAACATGTTTTCTATGCTTCAACGTGTATCCTAATAGAGTACCCCAATTTTGAAATGCAGTGTATCAAGTTCAGTGAACTTGCTTATACTCTTCTGATGATGTAACAAGTTCTAAAAGGAATTTAAAAATTGTCAGAAAAGGTATTAGAATTTTCACCAGATCTTGAAGTCTTTAAGCCAAATGCTTTTGAAACCTCTTCAGGAGTTGTATGTACACGACGTCGAGGAGGGGGTGGGATATTCTGCAAACAATAGTATAAAGAGATACAGTATCACATATATCAATAAAAAAAAAAAAATGAACATTGAACAAATCTTAATATAGAAAAATAATTACATTTAGTAGCTGCCTTTTGTTGGTTTGAGTTTGCATTATTATTCCTGTATTAGTCTCTAGAGTTTGCAAGCTGCCTTTCTCCCCATCACCATTTCCCTCTTGACAAGTATCACCAATTTCAGTGCAATCCTTGGATGTCATGCCATGTTCAATTTCACTTGCTGCCTGATGAGGATTAGTACCACAAGTTGCATCTATATCATTGCATTTCAGCATCATACCATCATTCATAGTGGTCTGATAGCACACAAATGTCTCAGAAAGTTTAGGAGATTGATCTGTGCACCTTGTTCTGGTCTTAGAACTTCCCCTTTTCTTTGTGCTTGAATTGTTCAACTGTTTCACAGATTTTTTGACATCATTATTTAGGTGATTTTCTGGTAACAAAGTGGGTTTATTTTCTGCAGAAGCAGATGAAATATTTTTCTTCATACATATAAATTCAAAATCGTCAACATCAACCACACAGTCTACTTCAATCTGAACCTGCCCCTTCCCATCTTCCCTGAGGCTGGTTATTTCATTAGAAATCAGTCCAAACTCTGTATCAGATGGAAATAGGTTGTAGTTGTTACATTCTTCACTAATACTGATGATTTCCTCAAGATGAGTCACATTAGACAAATTTTTTACAGTCTCATCTGTAATTTCACCACATAATTCACGCCTTGATGCTTCAGAAGATTTACTCTTTCTATTTCTCTTTGTTTGTGAGTTATCTGATGATATTAACTTTCCTGTTTTGCAACCTGTACCAGGAAATTCTGAAACTGGTTTCTGAATTTTTTGAGTTCGTCGTCCTTCTGAAGTAGAATTGTTTTTCATTTGCCCCAAATGCACATCTGAATTATTTGAGTCTGTTGTCCGCATGAAGTGCAGTTGTTTTTCATTTGCTTTTGAAACATCTTCAGGAGTTGTATGTACACAACATTGAGGAGGGGATGGGATATTCTGCAAACAATAGCATACAGAGATACAGTATCACATAAATGAATAAGAAAAAATAGATCAACATTGAACAAACCTTAATATACCCAAAAAAAAATTACATCTAGTAACTGCCTTTGGTTGGTTTGCGTTTGCAAATTTATTCCTGTACTTGTCTTTGGAGTTTGCATGCTGCCTTTCTCCCCATCACCATTTTCCTCTCGACAAGTATTGCCAATTTCAGTGCAATTCTTAGATGTCATGCCATGTTCAACTTCACTTGCTACCTGGTGAGGATTAGTATCACAAGTTGCATCTATGTCATTGCATTTCAGCATCATACCATCATTCACAGTAGTCTGATAGCACACAAATGTCTCAGAAAGTTTAGGAGATCGATCTGTGTGCCTTGTTCTGGTCTTAGAACTCCCCCTTTTCTTTGTGCTTGAATTGTTCACCTGTTTCACAGATTTATTGACATCATTATTTAGGTGATTTTCTGGTAATGAAGTGGGCTTATTTTCTGCAGAAGCAGATGAAATATCTTCCTTCATACATGTAAATTCAAAATCAGCAACATCTTCCAAACAGTCTACTTCAATCTGCCCCTTCCCGTCTTCTTCACGGCTGGTTATTTCATTAGAAATCAGGCCAAAATCTGGATCAGATGGAAATAGGTTGTAGTTGTTACATTCTTCACTAATACTGATGATTTCCTCAAGATGAGTCACATTAGACAACTTTTTTACAGTCTCATCTGTAATTTCACCAAATAATTCACCCCTTGATGCTTCAGAAGATTTACTCGTTCTATTTATCTTTGTTTGTGAGTTATCCGATGATATCAACTTTCCTGTTTTGCAACCTGTACCAGGAAATTCTGAAACTGGTTTCTGAATTTTTTGAGTTTGTTGTCCTCGTGAAGCACAGTTGTTTTTCATTTGTTCCAAATAAACATTCCCTGCAGGTGATTGCTCTGTTTCATTCTTGTCAATTCTTTGATAAACACTATCCCCTGCACTGTCAGAATGGCTATTTGTCTGGTTTTCACCACCACTTTCTTTTGTAACTGAACACATAGATTGTGTTAATTTGGCTTCATCAAGAGAACTCCCACTATGTATCTGCTTCTTGGATTCTTTGATCTCCTTCATGCTTCTTAAAATATTATATTTCACAGCATTCTTCTTTCTTTCAACAGAATATTTGTCTTCCTGAGATACTAAGACTTTGAGAGACTTCTTCCTAAACAATTTACTGCCAGATTCTATCAAATGATCATCTTTATCAAAGTTTTTGTAGGTTTCTTTACATGGGTGCATTTTCTCTGGAGTCGTATCTTTGCTTTCTACAGACACAGTAGGAGTACCCAAGGATAAATTACTGACAAATTCCTTAAAAATATTAGAATTATCGAGTAATCCCACAGAGGGAGTAAGAACTTTTGGCTTGCCGGTTATGCTTAAATTGCCACACTTAAGTCGCTTTGATGATTGAATAGGTTGGGAGCCATATCTTCCCTTCTTGCTGCCTCTTACCAAGGATTCTCCAGAAATTATTTTGGACATGTTTTCCTCTACTTCGTATATTTTTTCCTCTGCCTCTAAAAAACTTGATATACCAGTTCCCCTGTCCTCAGTGTGTATTCCTGAGTAATGAGAATTCAGACTTTCAACTTTTTCCTGCCATGCATACTTCTCTTTACTAGTGGGCAGCACACTCACATTCAAACTCGGTTGGCTATAGCAGTCATTAATAACAGGGTTCCAATTAAATGGGAAGCCAGTCAGAAATAGATTTATTACCTACAAATGCACACACATCAGAACAAACATTCAAAAGATATATTAAAATGCTGTAACCCACAAAAAAAGACTAAAATCACTCTTCATACGTGGAAAGGAAAACCATTTTCATAAGTGCGTTGTTCATCTATTGTACCCATTAGGAGAATGTTCATCCCATTGACTGTTCTCAGCTTGCACTTCTCTATTCGGGATTCTATAGGTGCAGTTCTAAATTTATCATGGTCAAGTAAACTGTAACAATGTAAACAACACAAAAATGAGAATATAAAGTAAGAAATCCAAAATCCAAATTTATATCAATATAACCCATGTGCAAAGTGGTGACCTATCAAGAATCTGAAAAGCATTATATGATCTCTTACTCTGATGTTGTGGAGCCTTCAAGTGCTATCTGTACTTCATTTCTAGCAGTGCCATTCTCAGGCTGGCCTCCACCCACTCTAAATAAAGACCAGTTGTACAAATAAACCTGAATGGTTGAGACAACCAATGTGAGTTGAAAAGAATTATGAATGAAACAATTTCCTGGCAATATTTTCATTTTGCTTTGAAACCGAAAAATCAAAATGCACAATGATATATATCTACAACATAATGTAACAAACAGTGATTTATGTTCTGTGTCAGACACACTTTTACATATTGTCATTCAATATCAAATTATTAAAAACAAATATTATCAAAATTCTAAGAGGAAAAGCACAATAACATTGCCAAACATAGAAGTTAATAGCAGATAGCAGAGAAAAACATCCGCAGATTGTAGTCTGGCCATAGCATTATACTGTTCAAATTTCATTCAGGTATTTACCCATGCAATTATAGTATTACATCTGAGGCGGAAATGCATAAGCATATTATTTTTCCCCAGTTGTATTTGAGGAATAATTTTGGATTAAACAGATTCATCTTATTTCATTTGATAGGAAAACACAGTGAATTGGTTGAATCTCTGAAGAACACATCTGCCGAAAAAACGAACTTCTAGCAGATAAAAAGATACATATTCATAACATAGAAAGAAAAGTACATTGCCACAAAATAATGGCAGTTCTCTGAAACAAAACAAAAAAGAATTACCATTACAAACTAAGAGAAGCGTGTCAGAAGCCTGCCCATGTTCTAAGAGGCCACGGAGGGTTCAGTATGTAAACCTGTGGAATAGCATGTTACATCATAGCAGACTGAATAATAGCCTTATATTCATTTCAACCTCCCAATATTCTATTATCAAAACTCTTTCCCAATATGCCTTTCAAATTATAAAATACCCATTATTTTACCATATATCTTAACCACCCATTTTGGTAACATTCTTAATACCCATTCTTTATTTCTAACTATTTGTGTTGAATTCCATATTTGAGTTTTTTCACATGTATAATCATTCTGCTTAAGAATTTGTGAATTTCATCTTAAACTAGAAAAATACAAGCCATTAATATACCTAGTTTGATGTATCTCTTCCTTTCTTTTCTATTTGCATCTAGAACCTTAATAGAAGCCTTTGATTGCATCTCCCCCTTGGTTCTGCATTCCCTTTCCCACACTTTCTTCCTCCTCTTCCTTTCTATACCTCAATTCCCCTATCAAGCCCAGGAATGAAATGCAAAAAAGATTGGCAAATATAATGGAAAAACAAAATTCAATGAAGTTCATAACATTCATCCATTAATGCATTCATTGATCAAAAATGTGATACAATGTACATATTTAACAATATGAAAATGGCTATTTAGTTCATCTTCTAGATGACTGTTCAACTTACAAAGTATAAAATATTATCCTATTTCTCCTAGGATTATGTACATTATTGTTAACCCCCCCCCTCTCCCCTTTTCCTCCTCCCCCCCCCTCCCCAATTCTATAGGGGTAGCAGTAAAATCACTATTTGTGTTACGCATTGGACAACTTGTCTATGGTACCTCATTTGCTTGATATGAAGCTTCAATGTTCTGCCCGAGCAATACCTTGTTCCCTTCTACAGTTTTTCAAGAACCAAGAAATGGACTTGGTAAAGACTTGAGTTTGTTTCCTCAAGTCAAGTCAGCTTTCCTGAATACTATATCCCATTCTGAGAGAATACTGAACTGATTTGCTGTGAAATTTTTTACCACCACTTTTTGTTTTAAGTGATGAAATTTGCAGAAGGAGGTTTTTCAACTTCTGTCTCTGTCACTTCTATGAGTGAAAGCTGGAGAACCCGCACTAACTATGCCCATGAGTAGTCCAACAGTGAGCCAACTACAAAATGTTAGTTGAAAACTGGATAACACAGCCTGATTCTACCCATGAGTAACCTAAAAGTGTGTTGAAACATTCACTGAATGACTTGACTTTCTATCAAACTGGAAATGCAAGCCACTTGTCATCCACACTGTCAACACAAAAAACTGCTCCTATGGCAGAAAAAATATCAAGAACCAAAATGAAGTTGTGTAATCTCACGCATTAAGGGGTTGAGTTGAACATTATTTGCTAAGATGCTATAGTGATGAGCAGCAATATAATGTAACAACAAATCTACAAGGACAATATGAGAAGTCTCCAAGTACATACTTGAAGAACTCAAAATCAAAATCCTAATGTTTCTCCAAGTACCATGCTCAAAGAACTTGAAATCTAAAATTCTAATCTGCCCCCCTATAAGATGAGAATGGAGAGCAACCACAGAGATCCCCCTAGAAAGAGAACAACATACAACAATATGTGTATGGAGATGCACAACTCAATGATGTTCACTTGGGGTTCATCACGAGTCTCCATTAAGCTGCCCTTTCAAGTTTTCAACTTAATGGGAAGAGTTTGTAAGCTGCCTTTTTGGGTTTTCAACTTAAAACTCAAGTGCAAAAGTATGATCAACAAGAGATAATATCCATCTGTACTGAGCTACATATCTAGTGGTCTTAGTGTGTTCATTATCAAAATAGCAAACAGAATGGGGAATCATAAGTACTAAGTGCATGGTTATCCTCTATGGAAATTTAGTGCAACTCTACAATTCTCCTGGTAGGTTGTCACTCAATAGTACAAGTATCAATATCTACAATACCCAGCTCATCATCAGCTGAATTGGCAACAACATTTGCATCATGAGTAGACATGCTCAACAAGCTTTTGTACCAATGCTCAACAATATATGTAATGTTGAGTTCATCATAAATTGAATTGATAACAACATCCTTGTCAGGAGTTGATGAGTCGTCATTTAAAATGGTGAATTAGGTTCTTCTATAGCATTTGGACAAAAGGCAAGCCTCAATTTTCCAACTAGCATGATCTATCCAACCAAAATGCATATGCCTCATTGATTTTGTGGGCAGATTTCTGACATAACGCCTCTTTGTAGAATGTGTCTGCTAACCAGATAGACAAGGATGTAGATCAAAACAATTATTAGAGGTGTGTCATCAATGTCCACAACGACAGCATGTTTGGGCTTGACGAGTTTCAATGCAAGTTGATTTTGAACATGAAAACTTGTCAATTTCACATGGGTGAACAGATGAAGACTCAAGTCGACTTTTGTTCTAAACACCTCCAAACAAAAACTTGATAGGTTTGGAATATTTTGGTGCATGAAAATTTACCCCAATACAATGTTTGTTGGGGTTTATTGTCTCCCAAACACTTAACAGGTGGATATTCAACAACAAGGGAACTAATAGGTTTTGTATCCAAACTTTTTGACTTAGAACCAACAACATCATTTTGTGGCAAATAAGGGGGCTCAATATTTTTCTTTAAGGAATTTTTGTCTTTTCCTATCTTCAGAGTTGTACTGCTTGAAGAGGGAGCATCAACATCTTTCTTGTCTGAAACATTGTTTTGTGACACAGGAGGGGACTTAACATTTTTCTTCAAGGACTTTTTGTCTTTACCAGCCTTTTGAGTTCAACTATTTAAAGAGGGAACATCATTGCTAACAACATTCTTCTCTCCTAAGGCATTGGGTATCTGATCTTGTTATTGATCTTGCAACCTATTGATTTCTTGCTACAACTTCTTATATTGGTTGCAAAACTACATAACTAGGGGCTTGTATTGATGCCAGCATTTAGATATTATTTCCACTTCTTATTGATTATTGACACTTATTTGCAAAGATCGCATGCCATTGGTGTATAATGTGGACATGATTACAAAGATGTAATGTCCCCCTCCAGTTGACATCTCTCGGAGCTTATGATTAGCCTATTATGCGACCCTCGTAGGCTGATAGGATGGATAGGGGGTCTTGATGGAGCTTGGCTTGGCTTCGGTTGTCAGAGTTTTACCAGTTGGCTTTCGTTCGGGATCATTCGGACACCATTTGCCTGAATTGCTATTTTTAGCAGTGTTTGGCATTCAGCGGAGCACCCCTGCTATTTTTAGCAGTATGGTTTGGTCATGTGCAGAATCAATCACTTATTCTCCAGCTTCAGACGGTTCGTTAATCGGACGTAAATTGAGAGAGATTAATATTTTAATTGTTTAATTAAATATTAATTATTCGAAGGTTATATTATAAAATTATAATATTAATTAATATTATAACTTAAGTGATTGCCTCAAGGGGTCGACCATCATTGAAGGGGCCACTTTTAATTATAATTTATAATTAAAAGTGAGATTGAGACTATTGAAAAATTAAAAGGGAAAAGTTCGAATTTATTTAAATGATACCTAATTGAGAAAAGTCGAGCTTTTGAGGGATAAAAGGGTTTTCATTGGGATTTGAGCTCATGATGTTGAATATCGAATTTTTGATTAAGTCTTCTTCCGGAGAACGAAGCCAAGGGTTTCAGTTGTCTACAGGCATTGGAGAACGAGCCATCTTCAGTGTTGCAATTCAGAGGTTGTGAAATATCAGCTGATCTATTGCCTTCAAAGAGATATCTTCATTCAGAAGTTATCACAGAACATTCACAGAGTATTTATCTTCAGGGTTTTCAGTCTGTGCTTTATCCAGAAGGGTTCTTCTTCCTGAGGCGCCTATTTTTCAAGATCCAAACATTCTAATCAAGGGCTGTACAAATTGTACTTGCTGCTGCTAAAGCCGTACTTCTTACAGCAGGGCCGTACCTTCAAGAAAGCCGCACCATCTCACCTTGGACAAATCGCCTTCTCTTTGGTCAGTCTGCCTTCACCAACTGGGGCGCATATATCTCTGGCATCATATTCTGACATCTGGCGCAGGGGAAAATGGATTTCTATTACAGCCGTACCATTTCATGAAGATTATCAGTTTGCTGCAATATCAGGTTTTCATCAATAAAAGCATTGCTTTTTCATTCGTATGTTATCAGATCTTTTTGTAATCGCTCCAGTAGATTGATAAATTAACTGGCATCATTAGATCTCGTATTTTCCATCATTATTGGCAGTGTAGTATTTTATTTGAATTTATTAGTAAATTCTTGCAAAATCGCAACTTTCATTTATTCATGCAAAAACACCAAAAAAAACCAAAATACACAAAAACAAGCAAAAACAAGCAAAAAAAACACACAGTTTCAGAAGTTAGCGGGAACAGGGGTTTCTACAAAAGATCACACACACATCTAAGTCTAGTTCCACCGATAATGCTCAAAGATAATAAAATTCACAACACCTACTAACTTTGGCTATCAAATGGAGAAGGATTGGTTCCTTATCACTCCAAAAGGTTTCCTTTTCTATATACCACCAAACTAATATACCAAGCCACTAGATATGCTTGCCCTTCCGATATACCCGTTGGTACATGGAAAAAGCCTTTCCTTTCGATAAACTTGTCGATACATGAAAGTGACATTAAATCATCTAAAAGCAAAAAGGTACATGGTACATAGGCAAAACCTAGTTAGAAAGAAAACAAATTTTATTTCAATCAAGATTTACATCTTATGATAGTGATGAATGGGTAATGAAGGGAAAAGGAACTGAAAATGGCAATGCCATTATTTCTCCCCAATGAGTTATAGGGATGATTGTTTTTAATTTGCAAAATTTGAATTGATTTTTGAAATTTGACTCAAAAACTAACTTATTGCTGAAAATGTCCCCTTTCCATAATATTCTATAATGGGTAATATGAATATTTTAAAACACCCTAACTATACAACTTCATTATGAAAATTTACCCCAATTTTAATAAAACAAAATATTCAAAACTCTTAATTTAAAAGTTTTGTAGTTTTTGTGTAGAACAATATCGGATTGAGGAACAAAAGAAGCTCATACATTTGTTGGTGGCAAGAGTCATAGCAAATAAATTTTGCAACACAAGAGTGAGGCCGCTGAGTATAAAGGCCAGACAGAACTGCAGCAATATTGGTGTGGGTGCAAGTTGTGGTAGCTTCTGTCACAAATATTCTTTTTGCTAAAGATGTGAAGGAGACCAATTTTCCCTTTTCATATGGCAGCAAAGGTAACAACAGCTTTCAATCTTTCACAATCTACACTTGCTCTCTGCAAATTTGGCTGCAAACCATTCAAATACAAACAATATTGCTCCATTGAGACAAGATCAGATATTAATTTTCCTGAAATTGCAATTTAAGAGTCAGAAATCAAAGAGAGGGCAAATGGAAAAGGAGAAGAAGGGGACTTGTCACATTCAATCTGTCTCAACAATACCTCCCATTGCTACCGGATTCCTCTAGATAAGACGCAAAAGATACCAAATACATTTCGTGGGGATTGAAGATTATAATGTGGCTTCATTGTTGCCCACTTTCTGTCTAAGTGATCCAATTTGTCTTGCAAGAGATCTGAAGTGGATTGTAGGAGACCAGGTGTCTCTCAACCCAAACCCCTGACTGCAAATACGGATTTTTGATTGTTTTGTGTTTTTTTTGT
This sequence comes from Sequoia sempervirens, assembly GCA_007258455.2. Classification (NCBI taxonomy): domain Eukaryota; kingdom Viridiplantae; phylum Streptophyta; class Pinopsida; order Cupressales; family Cupressaceae; genus Sequoia; species Sequoia sempervirens. The sequence goes on from VDFB02110195.1 coordinate 265,505, forward strand.
GTTTTTGATGGTTTTTTGCATTAAATAAGAAATTGCGATTTTGCTCTAAATTCCTCTAAAAATTCATAATAAATTAAAAGACAATAAATATGCATCAATATTGCTCAGAAGGTGAAGGCGCATACATTTATTGCTTTCCAGAACTCATCTAATAAATGAAATCGATCACAGAAGGGTAAAACAACATTTTTATTAAAAGAGAACCTGAATACTTGCAGCCCCAAAATCAGATGAAGAAATGTACGGCTGAATAAAGTGATCAATCCTCAGGCCTTGAAATCAATGCTGGAACTCCATATGCCCTAGGCGCACAAGATCCAAATGAAAGAAGCTGAAAATTGAAGGCGTATTCTTCTGTGAAGAGAAGTATGGCCCTGCTGGTAGAGAAAAGTACGGCCCAGCAGCAGCATTAAATGTGGTACGGCCTTTTGAATGAAGTGCCAGATCTCTGTGGAATGATCTCTGAAAGGTCGCCCCAATCAATTGATGAGTAATCTTTGTAAATCCTTGCCTGAATCAATCCAGTAAGCTCAACTGCAACCTCTGTATGAAGTTACCGAGTACGACAATCTTCAACTGGTATTTCACAGTCTCAGTATGCCAGATCTTGAAGAGGGAACGTTCTCCAAAATCAACTGTCTGCTGAAACCCTAGGTTCGCAAACTCCAATGCTCAGAGAGAGAAAAAGACAAATTGAATAATCATAACATAAGAGTTCGATTTGTCCTGGTAGTGTATATATAACCCTTCTTGAAAAATTCGACCCAATCCTCTTTTAATTAATCATTTAAATAAATGATTAAATTCACCTTTATTAACTTAGGAGAAAATAATAAATAAATGGCGTCCATCTCTTAATGAATAAATAATTATTCATTATAATAAATATTCCTCTTTATTATAAAGTATTAAAAATACTTTATAATAAGCCATTAAATATTAATATTTAAATAAATTAATAAAGTGACTTTATAATATAAAGTCAAAATATCAATTATTTAATAATCATTAAATGCTCCATTATTCTCCATCTGTTCATCAAACTGACAAACTGGGTCGACTCCGAGCTAACCAGCTGAACCAGGTGCCCTACCCAAAACAGCAGCTTCCGCCTACCTGACTTACTATAAATAGTAAGTAACTGAAAAACCCCTCTGAAAGATCCTGCGAAAGCCCAACCTGAATCAACTGAAAGAATGATGCTCCTGAACACCGGGTAACTGCCTCAAAAGATCCTCTACACATATCTGTCAGCCTACGAGGATCAAAATGATAGGCTAACCTCAAATCCAGCTATGCTGACTAGGAAGGGGACATCACATGGATTCAGGCATACAAATCGAAGAGGTGTGAATGGAAATGAAATGAATTTCATAAATTTCATAGAAATGACAAACAGTGAATAGAGAATGGACACACCCTTGGTGACGGATCTGGGGTTACAGAGACAACAATCGAAAATTTTCCAACAGAAGTGCATGAGTTATGAACAAGAGGCTACTTATAGACTCAAATGGGAGAGTTGTGTGGAACAATGTCAAGGAGTACCAACACCATGAGAAACAACTTCAGCAGACAAGGTCTTTGTTGCTGGTCATGGTTGACAGCAATAAATTAAGACGGCCAGAAATTCTACAGCTGTGGACACCAATTTGCAGAAAAAGACTGCTCAAATTATGGCTGAAAAAATAAATTGACCACATAAATCCTTGACAAATTTATCATTGTAGAAACATTCTTTTAACAATTCCTGTCAATTAATATAGATCGTCCACCAAGGTTTTCAAAGCTTATTCATCATTCTGAAGCAGAAACGAATACCAGATGTTTGCACACTATTTGAGCATGCATGAGTCGAAACTCAGATCTTTTGTTGAACTCTGCATCTTACTTGTTTTAATTGGAATAAATCTGCATTTAGATGACTGGAAATATGCTTTCTTCCATGATAAAATTAAAAATTGCATGCCGAAACATTTCCACAATGAATGACAATTCAAAATAAAAATGAATGTGCTAAAAAAAATTCACAATATAAACCTGCACTTCTTCATCATCATCCTTCAACCAATCTCAGATACCAATGTTAAGCCTGGGAATGAAATGCAGAAAAGATTGACAAATATAATGGGCAAGAAAATATGCAATGAAGTTCATAACATTCATCCATTAATGCATTCATTGCATTCATTGATCAAAAATGTGGTACAATGTACATATTCAACAATATGAAAATGACTGTTCAGTTCATCTTCTAGATGAGTGTTCAGCTTCTAGTGTAGCTAGGAAACACAAAATATAAAATATATTATCCTACTACTACTCCTAGGATTATGTACATTATTGTTACATTATCCTCACACTCTCCTTACTGCTTATCCCTTACGTGGACCAAAAGGATGTTGAATGTTGTTATCCTAGTGAATAAATAAATTTTTTAAAGGATCTTGAAGGTTGTCATCCCAGTGAACTAAGAAAATTCCTAAAGGATCTTTATCAAGATTGTTATCCCAGTGAAAGCTTTGTTTGAGATTGTTACTCCAAAGTGAGGTAAGTTGACCACTTTGACTTGACATATTTCTTGTACTTCATTGACAACTCTCAAGGTTTGAATATTCCTTCCAAATTGTCTCTCAAATGACCAAACATGTTTCCCCATGGATTATAAATAATAGAAATTTTAAATGTTTTAAATGACAGGTTTCCAACCTTTTTAAAGGTACGAGGATCTTTAAAATCCAAGATATGTAAAATAAGGCCACAAGAAATCGGTTAGATTTATAAATTAAGGACATCTATGATGATATCACATTTTCATATTTGAACCATCTACAATCAAATATCCAAACTAAATTACTCACAATCTTTAGAATAAGGAAAATAATCAAAGACGGAGGCAAACTATCATACTAAAGAATGTCATCAAAAGAGGAGACGAGGTGGAGGCGCCAAAGAAGGCAGCAACGAGGTAGAATTTTCTCTTTTGTGCATGGACACTGCCAATGAAGGATCCAACTTCAAGATGCACCCAAACTCAATGATTATCATCAATGTCATCAAGAAAAGTTCTTCCCCAAATTTTAATCAAATAGAGTGATTCAAAACATGGATAGTTGGCTTCAAGTTTCAACTATGTAAAACCATGTTTGATAGTAAATTTATTAGTAAATGTGGGGTGGAATTGGACACTCATGCTAGTTAAGGTCTTCGTCTGATATTTGAAACTGTGCTTCATGAAGACCACCATCATATTAAACTCAGGCCGTCTTCTACTGGGCTGATATTTTTCCAAACTGAATGAGCTGATGAAGGATGGTAATGATCATTCCATGGCTGCACTACTTCCTATTAAAGTAATGTTTTATCTTGTAATGGTCAATTAGCTTTTAGGATAGACTTTAGGAATCTTCTTTAATAAAGTCATGTTGACTTTAGATATTTTTTCTATGAGTTGTCATCCTTACCCTTTGTGGATAAGATATTTGTCATCCTTATGCTCTATGGATAAGATATTTGTAATCCTATATAAGGATGCTTTTGCTCCTTATTTCTTAACAGATTATTATGCAATCTTGGTTAACTTTTTGTGTGTTCTTTTTGTAATATGGTATCAAAGCTTGGGTTTTGTAAATTCTCAGGATTGGTGAGAGTGTGAATTCTACGAACTGTGGCAGGGACGAATTGCATGCAAGAGACACAAAAGAACATGCCAAAGGAAGCTATAAGGATTTGTACAAAGGTGTTTGACAATTTTTTTACAAAAAAAAATTGTGGGTCTATTTTCTGTAATTTTTGGCAGTTTTTTTAACAAAATTCATGGGTTTTTTAACAGTTAAAAATCAACTCTCTAGGGCGAAATGAGCGGGGGCTCTGCAAGCCCCCGCGACTCTGCCAATGATGGTGCGGGTGCGAGTGCAGCAGAGCAGGTGTTGTGCGATGGGGAGAGGACCAGGGTTTCAGCCAAATGTAAGAAATCAGCAGCGGATGCAAGGAAGAAACCGGATGGCGTGAAAGCAGGAGATGGGAAGCGTCGGTATGCCCTCAGGTCTTCCGCTCTTTCTCAGCAGAATGCGAGCCTGCCGACCTCCGCTCCGGCCTTTGACCCGCTGGGTGCTGGGAGGGGTGTGGATCATAATGTGGAGAAGGCTTCCCTTGACCTAGCTCCCGGTACTCTGACAAAATGCAAAAATGGATCGAATCCTTATCATGAATGCAATGATTTTTGTTTGGCTCAGATTCGGCTGGTAAACCCTAGTTTTTCCCCTCCTTCGTCACTGATTCCTATTGCCTCTCCTATTAAGGATCCTCCTATCACGAAGCCTGGGCAGTGTGATGGGGGCTCTCCTTTCTTTGTCGGGGATGCGGTTGTTTCTTTCTCCGATGAACCTGCCAATCTCCTCATCTCCAACGAATGCATTGGTGAAATCTCTACCACTATCGGTGCCTGTTCCTTGATTCTTAGGTTCATGTGTAGGCATTTGTCTCTTGATTCAGTTTTGGATTGGGCTAAGTGCACTTGGATTAATCTCTCCCCTCCTGCAGTTGATCCTCTGGATTTTGGATTTTTCTTGCTTTCCTTTAAATCGATTGAGGATCAGAATTTTGTGGTTCAAAATGGTCCATGGTTTTTCGGAAACTTAGGCATTTTTCTTTCCCCATGGACCCCTTTTCTTGACCCTGCCATTGCAAGGATCACAGTCGTCCCTATGTGGATCAGGCTCTACAACTTGCCTTTGGTTTTACAATCTTCTGATCTCATTAAAAATCTGATCAATCAAGTGGGAGAGTTCATTAAATTGGATTTGGCAGAGACTGCCCCATCACAAAGGTTTGTCAGGGTTTGCGCTTTGGTGGACGTCTCCAATCCTCTTCCTCATTCAATTCGGATTCATTCAGCCATGGGCACTTGGACGCAGTTCCTGAACTTCGAGGGGTTACTTTTTCAGGTGCTTCCGCTGCAACAATTTGGGGCATAAAGTTGAGGCCTGCACTTTTAAGCGTTTATCTGGCACTCGATATATTAGTCTTAAAAAATGGGTTAAAAAATCAGGTACCCCTGATGCTGATTTTATCTGGCGGAATCATGGGAAATTCTTGTCCTCTGACACTGCCCTTGGGTCTGATCCTATGCCTTCTATTGTGCCCACTTCCCATCCTCATGCTGCTTCGGCCGTCAATATTGTTGATCCTATCCTCAACACCGCTGAGGTTCCACTACCTGTCTCTGAGGAGGATGGCTCCGACTCAGATGGCACTTACCCCTTTATGGATGACCTAGAAGAGAATTTTGATAGCTTCGAACCTGACTTTGTTTTGGCTCCCTCTCGAAATCTTGGGATTGCTCAAAGGGACTACAGCAAAATCAAACCAGATTGCGGGATAGCAAAAAAGAAAGGGCGGAAATCAGATGTTGAAAAGCTTCGTATTGAAGGAATGGATGTTGTGGATGAGGGGTCTCAATGGACTATGGAGGCGCTTCTCTCTCGGCATAGGAAAAGAGCCTAGCTTATCTTGGGCCTGGGTTATTGCCCGTTTGCTCTGTATGAGTTTTTCTTTTGTCTCCTGTAGGGATATGTGTCCCTTGCTCTTCTCTTAGTTTTTTTATTCTCTAGCTTCTCTTTGGATCTCCTTCTTTTCCTGAAGAGCTTCTTGGTTCTTTGTGGCTCTTCCTTCCTCTTCTTTGGCCTGATTGGCCTTTTGTACTTGCTTTTTTATGATTTAATAAAAATATCCGCAGCCTTGGCTGCATCTTACGGATCAAAAAAAAAAAAAAATCACATAGGCTTTTAAGACCACCTTTCTGACGATTTTTTTAGAAAAATCGTATTTTTCTAGAATTTCTACAGATTATTTTTTGGAATTTTTGCAGGATTTTTCCAGAATTTTTTGCAGATTTTTTCTAGATTTTTTTTCAAATTTTTTTCGCAGATTTTTCTAGAATTTTTGTCAATTTTTTTTATAAAATCATGGGTTCTTTACTTTTCTGCTCAGGTTTTGAAAAAAATTTCAATGGTTTTTCTAACAGCAGCAAGCTTCTTCGTTTTCCATGATTTTGAATTGAAGGAGGGATGGCTTCATTACCCAATATCATATTGAAAGGCAATCAGCATTTTATTGGCACAAATTACAACACCTAGAAGCAACGCATGCTAACAATCTTCGAGTACCGACGCCTCAAAAAGATCGTCCTTGGTACCGCCACCCAGCCAACAATTGCAGGTAAAGACCAAGACAAGTTTGATGAACGTGATAGAGAATCAACCATATTGATCAAATTATCTATGACCGATGCCATGCGTCCTGAAGTCCAAACAAGGACGACTTCAACTGAGATTCAGAAGCATCTGCATGACCTTCATGAAACTTCAGATAAAGGTAGGGCCTTCAATCTGAAGAATATGCTTTTTTTATCACAATGGATGAAAAAATGTCCTTGCAAGAGCATTTACTCAAGATCAAGGACATCAAGGATCAATTGTCAGCCATTGGTCGAAAAATGGAAGAAGAGGACATGGTGGTAATCACATTAAAAAGCTTACCATGTGCTTATGAGCATTTCATTGAGACACTCGATATCACCGCTACGGATGTTGACCTGATGTTTGAAGAGCTATGCAATAAGCTCTTACAGCATGACAGATGGAAGAAACAGTTTGGTAGCAGCATGAAATAACGAGTGTGGAACGAGCATTTGCAACCAACAACAAAGGCACAGGCAAATGGTCACATAAGAAAGGACAAGGTCACAACGAGGATGCAACAAAGAACTTGAAAAATATCACGTCATTATTGTGGTAAGTTGGGTCATATGAAGAAGCACTGCAAAAAGATGTTGGTTGAACAAAAATCCAACCAAGGAAGGCCTCAACAGAAGGCTCATGTCACAGAGCATTCAAAAGAGAAGGCGTCAGCTTTCTATGCCTTCATGGCCCGAAGACCAGTAGATCAGTTAGAGTCATCTACATGGTACATCGATTCAAAAGCATCACATCACTTCACCAATAGGCAAGACTGCAAAGTACACTACTTGCTCTAATCTAGTGATCTTTCGTGGCGGTGAGAAGTACACGATTGAAGGTAGAGGGATTGTGCAACTAATCTCTAGAGGGAGAAAGTTACTTTTTCTCAATGTGTGCTACGTACCTAGAATGGAGCTCAATCTACTTTCAATAAGTCAAATTATGCGACATAGTCCTAATTTAGATGTTATTTTCAGCAAACATAAATGTAGTATCATTGACAAGGATACCAAGAAGACTATTGCTCTTGGTATAGAAGATCATGGACTGTATATATTAGTTGAAAATGGACGAGTCAAGGAACATGCATTGGTAGCCAAGAGTGCATCAGCCATTACTACTCTTTGGCATCAACAGTACGGACACCTCAATTTGTCCTACCTCTCTCAATTGGCCCAAGAGAACTTGGTAGATGGCATTCTTGACATTCAACAACAGATACAGGGTGTGTACGGGGCTTGCCAAGCTGGGAAGCAACATAGAACACCCTTTGATGATGGACACGCTTGGAGAGCCAAGAGAGTCCTACAACTGGTTCATGCAGATCTTTGTGGACCAATGAACACGACATCAGTCACTGGGTGCAAGTATTTTCTTTTGTTTGTGGATGATTTTATTAGAAAAATGTGGGTATATTTTCTAAAATTAAAATCCGAGGTGTTTAATGAGTTTCAAAAGTTCAAGGCCTTAGTAGAAAGAGTCTGGTTGTGCCATAACCACTCTTAGATCTGATAATGGAGGCAAATTTTGTTCTAAAGAATTCCACAACTTTTGTGCTAAACACGGCACCAAAAGACAATTTACCACACCCTACACTCCACAACAGAATGGAGTAGTTGAGAGACGAAACCATACTATCATAGAGATGGCCCGATGTATGATGGAGAACAAGAATGTTCCCAAGAAATTTTGGGTTGAGGCAGTATATACTGTAGTTTATTTGCTCAATAGGTCTCTCACACAAGCATTGAAACATCAAACCCCAGAGGAAGCATGGTCTGGGAGGAAACCGACAATTAGTCATCTTAAGGTTTTTGGTTCTATTGCATATGTCTGGATTCCAGATGAAAAGCAAACCAAACTAGATCCTAAGAGTAAGAAGTTAATGCTTACAAGGTACAGTGAAAATCATAAAGCCTACGGGTTGATTGATGTTGACACTGATTGCTTGACTTTCAGTAGAGATGTTGTGATTGATGAGGAAGTAGGGCCTTTTCCGACATCTTCTAAGAACCAGATTATTGATAACCAGCCTATTCTTCCTTAGGATTCAAGTATTCACGTCCAAGAAGCTCCACCTAAAGGGAGGGATTTAGAGCACGAGGAAATAAACCCAGTTTTTATTGATGGTAACCTGGATCAGCATCCAAATGACATAGCAATTGGAAGCCCAAGTCATGATAACCATGCTGAATTGGATGAAAGGGTTTCTACAAAGAGACCTAAGTGTGGGAAAAACCCAATGGTGATGTTCGAGATGAAGAAATGGTTGAGGGTCATGTAAGGAAGTTAAGGTAGCGGAACAACTACCTACACTAATCTTGAGAGGAGAAAAAAGCAAAAACTTTACAAATCTTTAACAATTACAAAAACTTAAACACAAATATCATGCATACCACAACATAAAGATTTGTGTGGGGAAAACCCTTTCAGGAGAAAAACCCCACACTCCAAAAGTCGCTCAATATATTATTCAGGATTCAAAAGATTACAATACTTGCAGAGCAAGCTTCTCACAGGAATATCACCACCAAAGATCAAGAGACAACACGACTGCTATCAGACTCTCAGAATACACCCTCGTCTACATACATCCCAGCCACTTATAACAAGCTTTTTGGAACCTTCTAGAATTAGGGTTTTACAAGGTCATTTTTCATTTGGCATGTTAACGGAAAAACCTTGACGTGTCAGCGGGAAAACCTTGACGTGTTAACGAAAAAAAAAAAATTGGGGCGATGGCCCGAACACCACGTCTTGCTACAAGTGTACAGTATTTGCATGATCAGTTGTCACCTATCAACAATAAACCGTATATACTTGCAAGGTTGAGACACATTTTCCCAACAACTCTCCCACTTGTCGAACACCTTGCAAGAGCAACATGAGGGTGTAACCATCGTCTCTTTAATTGCTCAAGGCCAAAAGGCCCATAGTCTCTTAACACCATCTGAACTTCTTTGTGCTCACAGGCTTAGTTAAAGAATCAGCAACATTCATCAAAGTCTCTACCTTAACCAACTTCACCCTGCCATCTTCAACCATATCTCTAACAAAATGATACTGTACATCAATGTGCTTGGTTCTGGCATGAAATGTCGGGTTATTGGCTAGACATATCGCACTCTGACTATTGCAATAAATTGTCACTGTACCTTGTTTTATTCCAATATCTAAACACAGTCTCTTAAGCCAAATGGCTTCTTTACAAGCATGAGTAGCTGACATATACTTTGCTCCAATAGTGGACAAAGCAACCACAGCCTATTGCTTACTCATCCAGCTAATTGCACCACCAAATAAAGTAAAAACATAAGCACTGGTGGATTTTCTACTATCAACATCACCTGCCCAATTTGAATCCACATAACCATGAATATCAAGGGAAATCTTTTCTTCAGTCATATTACTATGATAATATAAGGAATAATCTGAGGTACCCCGCAAATATCTAAACTCTTTTAACTACATCCCAATGAACTCTACCATGATTAAACATATATCTGGAAAGAACTCCCACTGCTTGAGCAATGTCTGGTCTAGTACAAACCATAGCATACATCAAACTTCCATCTACAATCTGGTAAGGCACTCTACTCATGTCTTCCATCTCTGATGGAGATGTTGGACAATCTAAAATAGATAACTTTGTTCCAACTGAAACAAGAACACACAATGGTCTACAACCCTGCATATCAAACCTCTGCAAAATTGAGTTGACATACTTGCTTTGGCCAAGTCATAGCTTTCTATTCACTCTATCTCTTCTAATTTCCATCCCAAGAATGTGTTTAGCTCATTGTAATGGGACTCGCCAGGACTCGGCGAGTCCCGAGTCGAGTCACCCTGGCCGAGTCCTTTGGACTCAGTCTCGAACTCAGCCAAGTCCTATCTGGACTCGCCAGACTCACCGATTCCAGGCAAGTCTTGTCAACATGACTCGGTAGGAAGGGTTTGAAAAGTGCCAAAAATTACATGAAATTTAAAGTTAAAACTTGTTTTTCTTTTTACTTATTGTAAATGCAAAATGATGTACGCCATGAAGGTTTGTATGGTTTTGGAGGTCTTAATTTGGGCTTGGTGGCGGGGGATCCGCCCCTGAACCCCACCCTGTATCGCAATGCCCCGGGACCCCACAAGGGGCACTGCCCCTCAACCTTGCTAGGGATGCTGCCTCCAAACCCCCATAAGGGGCATTGCCCCTTGACCCCACTGGAGGCACTGCCCCCAGACGCCCGCAAGTGGCACTGCCCCCAAACCCCCGCAAGGGGCATTGCCCCTTGACCCCACTGGGGGCGCTGCCCCCAAACCCCTGAAAGGGATGCTACCCCTTGACCCCACTAGGGGCGTTGCCCCCAGACCCCCGCAATGGGTGTTGCCCCTTGACCCCACTGGGGGCATGTTGATGTGATTTTTGTGACCGCACCAATCAACAAAACAAAGTATCTGAAGGTTACTCCATTCTCTCTTGATCAAAGAATCCCATACGCTAAGATTGCCAGAAAGTTCGTATGTTCAACTCCAAGGTTCTGAAATGCTATGGAATACCCTCAGTTGGTTCGTTGTGATTTGCTGTTTACACAAGGGGACTTACACAATTGTTCAGGATGTTTGCAATTGACAGCAGGTTAATGACTTGAAGGGAATTTTAGTGCGAATGATTTAGCATTAAGGTATGAATTTTCCTAAAACTAACCAGAAATGTACTGAATTGAATGGCTACAGGAATTAGAAAGCCTAAATTCTAGTTTAAAGACGTGTGGAGCTTGACTTCAATGGACTTCAACCGGATTTCGCCTTCCCTCGCGTTGGACAGCTTCAGCAAAACAGGTGCAATCTTCAAGGGAGTAGCGAAAGGTATTCAGATTGCAATTCAGCATGCATATACCATCAGAATGACGCATACAAGCACGTGAATCACCATCGAAGTTAAGTTTGAAACGATTTCCAGTTGACCACGCAAGGCAAACTTACCATCAGTAAGCTTGCTAGTGGTATGGATTAAATGAAGCTACCTCAATCAAACACCACAAATCCACAGCTAACTACTTGCATGAAAATAAAAATTACTCTAACTTATGTCCTAATTGAAGTTGAAGGGTGAAACTGAAGAAACCTCACTAACTGCTCATAACAAACGACAAATTCACCATCAATGAAACTCTTTTATTATGATAGTCTTCGTAACAATTCCTTACAAAATTCTCAAAGGGAGAACTCTCCTTCTCCTTCAAACTATGCTATGTAATGAAACTATGTTAACTCTAAACTGTCTCTCTAAGCTCTATCAGAATGTCTATTCTCTAGTCTAATGAATTACAAATGAGGCGGGATGCCCCTTTTATAGATAGCCTAGTCCAATGGACGGCTCGGATTACAATCAAAAGAATGGCTTAGATTAAGCCACCTTAGCCCTAACCCTAAAAACTGCCAGAATGGGGAGTGGTACAATAAATGAATCACAAGATTCCCACTCACTCCCAAAATAGTAAAGGCAATTAATGCCCACAATCAGTCTTCGAGAAGGTCATCATCCAAAAGTGCGTTTCCATTCTCCTTCTCCTTGGCTGCAAAATCAATGAACCTTGCGAGCACAGCCTCAACCTCCTGAACTAAGATCGGCGGAATGTGATCAAGCTGAAATTCTAACACCGTAACTAACTGCCCATGCCATGTGCAAGACTTTCTCCAAGCGGTCAAGGCATCATGGGTATTCTGAATCAAGCTGGAGAAAGTCGAAATGTTTTCAAAGTCATCCTGCACAAAAGTCTTCACCTCCGAAAAGAAAGGTGGCAGCCTACTCCTCAAGCCATCAATAGTCACCTCATCAGAATTCAGCCTACTAGCAAAGATTGCCTCCAAGGTGTTCAGGACTCCATCAACAATGTTCATCATAGCCTTCCTGACTCTGGCTGAATCCACCTATGCTGCATCAAAGAATCCACGTCCTGTGACTACTGAAGAGTACCAACTGGTAAAATCGTACCTATCACCCTCCTGAATCACTCCTCCATCAATCAACATTTGCAAGGGAGCATGCATCAAGGCCTCCAGACGCTGAATAACCTTACTCTGATAGACATGAGCATCACCCCAGGCCTGATCAACTGCCTCCATCCATGCCATAATGTCGGAAGCTTGCTGATAAGCATGAGCAAGATCTTCCATGAACTTTTTTGTCTTTGCACGAACACCTGCAACCCATTTATCTACCTCTCGTGCCATCTTCCTCAAATCTTCCAAGCCACTAACTGATTCTCTAGATAACTCGGTTGGAAGCTCAAGTGCCGAAATCTCCTACCCACAAGGACGAGACAAATGCTGCATGTAGCCAATCAAAGTCTTATGCTCCTTCAATTTCTTATATTTGGCTTCAGTCCTGAGCAATCTGTCCTTGAGCGCCTGATAGGAGTTGGCACACTCAATAATCTGTGCTCCTATGGGGCGACCTAACTCCATGGTTGTGGTCATATAATTCTCCGGTACAGCCTCATCTCGATCACAATCAACCCTAGGCACAGCAACATGAAGGGTGCGAGAGCCATCCTCATCTATTGAGATCTTCGAAAATTTCCTAAATCTCTTCTTAGTTGGAGGCGCGCTAATCCTACTCAAAAACTCCTCCATGTCTACCGCTAGATCAGCCTCTTCACTAGGGCTCCTTCTCATTCTATCTCTGAGCCAATCAACTACTACCTACTGTATAACAAACGACTGCTCATCTCTTGCTTCCTCCTCACGGACTTCTTCTCTAACTTCATTTTGGCGAGGCTCATTGGCCTCTAATGGCTGAGTATCTCCTGAAACTGCATCATCCTCTAGAGCCACCTCAAGCTCATGCTAGAAGTGTGTGTCAGTAGCAGTTTCCTCATCTTCCTCCTGCTGATCATCTCTAGTAGGTGCGTTAACACTTTGGCCAACTGATTCTCTTCGTGGTGGCTGATTTTCCTCATGTAATTCCTGCTCCTAATTCAATGCATTTCTCTGATCAGCAAATAGCGAAACCTCCTGTATACTTGGGGAACATGTCTCCAATGGCCTAGGTGACTCTACCACAATTCTCGGAGGCTCCGGCTGAACTGGCTCTTTCCTTCGAGATTCTGGACCTCGAGTTATTTGTTTCTTCCTGCTAGTAGTCGGCGTCCTATGATCTCCCATCAAGTTGTAAGTCAAAGGAATTGACCTACTCTTCAATCTGCTCACATGTCTTTCGACCCATGCTCTGGTGAAAGTTAGGACCGGTATACAAAGTGTGTCCAAATCAGCAATCTCTGGCTCTGACCAATCTGGAAGTGGAAGTGGCGTGTCTCTCACTGCCTCATAATCTGGATGGAGAACGTTCATGTCCTCGTCCACCTAGTCTAGCACTGGAATAATTTCACACTCCCTAATCATGCTCAACGGTAGCCTCGAGAACATCCTCTTTCTAACTTCAGCCTCATTTGAGGTATTATCCAGTAATCCTCAATATTTGCCTTATGAATAAACTCCTCTGACAGTATCCATCTAATATTCCTATAAGGATCGTAATACTGCCTGCTGGTGTGATAGGAAAGATGGAAGAATTGAGCCTCATTTTCAGCTTCCCTGGCTGCCTGAAGTGAAGGACACACTTCATCTGAATTCCCCATGATGATTGGGAAGTCAATCCCTCCCTTCTTCTTTCTCTTCTAAATCTTATCATAGGCAACAAGTTGCCTAAATATCTCTAACATCAAAATTCTATTCGTTGGGTACTTAGGCAATCTATACGGGTATGAAGAAAAACCTTGCAGCCTGATGTAAGAAAATTTTGGAAGCTGAATAAACCAGCACCCATACCTTTCTATCAATTCCTGAGCTTCCTTCGAGATCCTATGATGAGTTTTTTGTTGAAGTGATCTTGTTATATGCATGGTGAAGGCATCATTGACTCGCTTGTAATTGGACGTGCTTGTCAGGTGCAGTTGTGGACAAGCCTCATGAATTCTGAACTGATGAGAGCCGCAACCAATTGGCTCCTCGTAGGAAATTCCCCTGTACTTCGTCATACGAGCCAACATGTATACAATGTATGAACCCATGTAAAATGTTTTTGTCCTCCTCAAGCTCTGGAGCTGCTCATGCAAATTGTCACTAATCATCACCGCCCAGTTGATGTGCTCTTTTCCTTCCAACACGAGATTGATATAGTAGAACATCCAAGGCTCAAAGATAAACGCTTGAGGACAGCCTCCAACCCTGCTGAGCATCATGATCAAGTCACAGTACTCCTGCTTCAAATCATCTGATATTATCCGCTTCGGCAATTTCATGCGAGAGGGCTTGGGCTTGTTCATCCAGCGAGAGTTGATCATCTCCGCACATCTCTCAAATGTTGAAGCATACATTCGCTCAGCACGCTCTCTCATCTTATAAATCATCCTCTCGTGTGATGGGATTCCAAATGCTTCACCAATAGCTGCAAGAGTGAGGTTGGCGAACAATCTACCATCAGGTGAAACAATAGACCTGTGATCCGGATCGTAGCAATTAGCACATTCCATCATCAACTCTAGACACTGAATAGCTAGCGGAAAACCAGCAGCCGCATACAGCCCACTTCGAACAATATTGTGCGAAGTGACTGAAGGGCAATGACTGCCAACTCCCATCATTCGACTTTTAAAAGCCTCCATGTTGAAAGAACCCAAATTTGTGTCAGTCAACTTGCCCAACCTCGAAGAGAACTTTGACTCTGGCAGGAACGACTTGCTCAGCTTCTTAATAACAGCCTGCCTAGATGCAGCATTATTGTCTCTGCCAGTTGCTCTTACTTCAGCCATCCTGCAAAATAACAAACAGCCATCAGCAATTTAATTTAGAAAAATAAGATAACATGTAGGGGCTGCCAGTCGACTTTTTAAAATTGAGAAGCTGCAACATTATATTTCATCTGCAAACCTCAACTTCTCCTCCAGTAACTTCGAACTTTCAACACTTAGAAAGTTTTTTGAGCAAGCTTCAGCAACTTCAACTCTTTGAGAAATCGGCCAACTTTACTTCTAACACTTCTCAGCACTTAGACTTTTTAAATTTCAGCTTCAACAATCCTCTTCTACCTCAAATCGAATTTCTTCACCTAGTCCCAGCTTGCACTGCAATCTCTACTTCAGAGCTCAAATCGCACTTCTTCAACTGATGGAGAAAAAAATGAAACAAAGTTCAGCTCATATAGCTGAGTCGAATTCTAGAAGGAGCTAAGTTTAGCCAATTCATTAAATCTCCACTACTTCACAGCAGGAATTCGAATTTCCCTCTTCTGGCAATTGCAACACTTGTCATCTGGCGTCTGGAATCTTGACCTTCTAGAATTTTCAAAAGATCTATCTTGACTGGCCAAGGCGTACTTCACTTGGTATTTTAAAATCATCTTTTGGAAATATTAACTTCGACTACATTCTTTAAGAAATTCACTTCACCAGCTGGAGCTCTGACACTTAATTTTATTCATCTCTCGCCTGGAAAATTCACCTTCATGAAGAATTTCGATCAAAATCATCTGGTGAATCAACTTTAAATTCATCCTCTGAGGCATTTTATTTTAACAACACATTTTATTCCTTGCCTTAGAAAAATTTTTATTTTCCTTAGGAAAATTCATTATTCAAGTGTCGATCAAAATCTTTATCCTGAAAGCATTGGCGAAGTGTAGAAGACTTTAAATCCATTCCTTGTCGAAGACAATAGATACCGAGAAGAAAATTCCCTTCAGAAAACGTCGAATTCATGTGTCTCCAAACGAAGGGGTACATTTAATTTTTTGAATTTTAAACCTTAGAAAAAACATTTCTCATCAAATTTATTCCAATTCTTCATCTCTGGGCGTGTTTTCTTGCTCTGTCTTGAAAATTTTCATCATCTTCGTGAAGCTGGCACTTTCTGACTCATCCATTGCCAGTTTTATTCATGCCTCCGAAAATTTCATCACTCCTTCAACTTGGGCGTATTTCTTCTATAGATGAAATTTTGTGCCTTAGGAAAAATTTCAAATAATATCACTAGTATAGGCGCATTTAGGCATCAAGGAGGAATTTGAATTTTTATTTTTTTTCTTAGAAAATTTTCCTCCATTTACCTTTAGTCCTGGTGCATTTCACCTATGGAGAGGAAATTCTCATCAACACTTATATATTTTTCACTTAGAAGGCTACCATCTCCAACATCTTTGGGGCGCATTTCATACATGGAGGAGGATTTAAGTCTAAGCGCCTTGGTAACTCCTTTCATCAATTTCACCTTCACTTGACAACTTTTCACCTCAATCTCATCCTAGACTTGGCGCATTCAAAGGGGGAAGAAGAAAGTCAACACTAGGAAACTTCTTGTTAATGTTATAGCAGCTTTAGTAGTTTCTTCCAGCTCACTCATTCCGTGGAAGTCCTAAATTGAATATAGCCGTTGGCTATTCAATTTACCTTTATTGCTTTGTGCTTCGGCCGACATGGATGAATTCATTTAAATATCCGTCTAGGCCGACATCACTAAAAAGATATGAGATCTTTTAAGAGGCCGACATAAAGGATTTCGGTTCATATACATATGGACAATTATTCATTCATTTCAATCATCGAAAAAGCTCTTTCCAGATCCATCATTCTCAAGTGCGAAGATAATAGAGAAGCTCGACTCAAGCAAATGCGAATACTTACTTCAAGTGCAAACAGTTCACTACATGCGTATAAGTAACTGCAAATCA
Organism: Sequoia sempervirens; assembly: GCA_007258455.2. Taxonomy (NCBI): domain Eukaryota; kingdom Viridiplantae; phylum Streptophyta; class Pinopsida; order Cupressales; family Cupressaceae; genus Sequoia; species Sequoia sempervirens. The sequence goes on from VDFB02110195.1 coordinate 282,461, forward strand.
TCTCTATCGATTGTGTCAAGGCATGGACTATGCCAAAGATCAGTGCGAACTCTGAGATCCAAGTGCGCATACACCAGTGATCAGTGTGAACTCTAAGATTCATGTGCGCATTCACCAGTTCAGTGATTTCATTCAAGGACGATCTCTTAGTGATCTAATCTCGAAGTTACCAGTCCGGTTCTGTCAAGTGTTGTCAAAGTCTGAGAATTGAAGACCACAGTGCTAAGCAAACATTGTTAGATCTGCATTCTATTTTATCTGGTGTGATCTAGAGCTTGGCATCTGTTATTGGTCTTGTGTTAGACCTTATTGTATTTTGTAAATCTACTACTGTTGCAATCAAATATAAGAGAGATCTTTGTTGCTGGGTTTTTCTCCCTCAAGAGGAGGGTTTTCCCAGGGTATATGCTGTGTTACTTTGCCTGATTTTGATTTAATTTTCTGTGCATTAATCTGATGACCTAAATCTAACACTTCTCTTGCACAACGCCTTAGTAACCTATTCACTTGTCTTCACCCTCTCTTGGGTGCATTTCACATAGGCAGAAGGATGGGCGCATTTAGGGGGTGGAGAAGGATTAACACTTTCAACGCCTTTGACTTCTTTGACCCCTCTTCAAGCATGGGCGCATTTTGGACCCCAAGGAGGATTTAAAGCTTTTGTCTTTTCCTAGCTTGCTTGGGCGCATTTAGCATGTGCAGGAGGATGAACGCCTTGACTTAGAATTTTTTATCAACCTCCATCCTTCCTTGGGCGCATTTGAAGGGTCCTGTAGGACGAAATCTAGACTTAGAAATTTTGCATGTGGAGGATATTTTCCAGACTTAAGCGTTTTTTCCTCATTCCTTCTGCCAGCTCAATACTTACTATAAATAGTAAGTTCCAAGTTTTCTCTCTTTTGAAGATCGGATTGATTTGAAATTTTAACCACAGGATCCTCATGACCTAGTTAGCCAGTTCACACTGCCATCACGAGCCAACCTGCTATTTATAGTATGTTTCTGAAGGTGGTTTACTATTTATAGCAACTGCTTGATTTCATGACCTCCACAACTCCGTTTGACTTGAAATTTGAATGTCGTGACCCTCATCGGTAGACCTGCCCGTTCACACTAGCGCCTGCTACTGATTTACTATTTAGAGCCTGTTTCTGGAATGCCTTACTATAAATAGTAAGTGCTCCGATTGCCTTCAAATTTTACCGATGGATAGCTTGAAAGATGTTGATCGCAGTGGGATACACCGGTTTTCGAAAATTCTCACATTTTACCCCTCATTTTGGATCCCGAAGCTGGAAACCCTAATTTGAATTGCATGTATATCAAACAACCTCCGTTTGGCTTTGTTTTTGTTGCACTTCGCCCTGTTTGTGATCTTGATGCGCTGGGCAGTTGTCGGGATGGACCTGCTAAAAATAGTAAGTCTCTGAAAACTGATCATCTCGCTTTGCATGTCACATCACTACGTAGCTCTTGAAAAACCCATAAGGAATCACCTAACATGCGCTGAAAACTCTGACATGCAAATCCTAAAAATAGCCTCCGAAGGTTGAATACTGAAAGTGATCATCTCATTTTGCATGTTATATCATCGCGAAGGTTTCAGAAAACCCAAAAAGAATCTCCAGACATGCATTGAAGAATTTCACGTATAAACCCTAAAATCTGCTCCGGAAGCTAAACCTACTAAAAATAGAAAGTTGTCCGTTTTAGCTCAAAATTTGCAAATGAACAGCTTGACATGTTCTAAATGCAGTGTGACTGAGAGAACTTCAGTAGTGCTTTGAAAACACCCCAAATTAGGTACTTACTAAAAATAGTAAGTTGTCAGAATTCACTGAAATTTAGCCGAGGATCGGCTGGAAGCATACTGACTGCAATATGAAGCTCAGATTCCAACTTATTTGCCCCATTTGACCTCAAATTGACCAAAAAAGTACAAACCCTAATTCTATAGACTTGGCCAAAATTTCACGTGTAAGCTCACAGACGGGCACATCCCTGGAAAGCGGACAGCAGAAAGAGATAGAAAGAGAGAGAGAGACAAAACCAAAGCCAAAAGACCATAATGGAGCAAAAATTAGGGGGTCCCCATTTTGAATGGGGCAATGTGTGAAAAGGTCACAAAGG